>OY986975.1:18416298-18460298 GCA_963920575.1 Narthecium ossifragum | reverse complement strand
GAGAGAAATTGGAAAATTAGAGGAAGAGAAAGAGGGAGAGATTGGAAATTTGAAACCAGCGCCCAATTTCTTGGATTCTCCCCCGCTTGGCATATTAGCATTTATGATGGGTGAGTGGGGTGGGAGAACGTGGTGCTCTCTAATTGCACCACATGGCCAGGGCCTTGCAATGCCCTTGCAAGAACCTGGCCTCTAGCAAAATTGCGTTGTTGCACTATCACGTGAGTTGCACGTGAATCAGGTCGGATCCCAAGGCGCCGTCGCTCTCGCTTGGATCCTCCTCAGTGGTCGGATGGCCCATCCCACACTGGATCACCCGTCTCCGCCCTATCCTTCCACGTGTCGCTCTCCAATTGGATACTTGCACGTGAAGGGCGGCGGCGGCGGCGTTTTACTTTGTTCTCTTCCAATGTAGTTTAATGCCACTCGTGCAGTCGTGTCCAACACAAGGGCTTTTTTTAACATAGACCCTCCAAAAAACACGTAATTGCATATGTACCATTGCGAAATCATAAGTTTACACACGCGCCCTCAAAAATCCTATTTATTCTTCTTGGACTAATTTGACCATAGATCGTTAAAAGCATGCAAGTACAAAATGATCATCATATAATACCCATCTATTTTTCGACGAGTATATATGCAAAATGATTGCAAAGAGCAAAGTTGTTTGAATACTCTCAAAAGTGAAGGATATTTCAGTAATTTTACACTTGATTATTATTAGCTTTTTATATAGTCCCTTAAAAAAGAATCCAAGAGTGTTTATTAATTATAAACATAAAATAGTTATTTAGCATGCAAAATGATAGCATATATGCAAACTAACGTGAGGCACTTCATCCTTGGATTCAATTACTTATGATTTTTAATTCAGTTTTTTTTTTTGGCTATGGTGTTTCTCATCCTTCAATTGAATGGATTTCAAATATAAAATTATTCTCTCTCCACGGTCTCGATAAGGTCGTTGATGAATGATATTTATAAATATAATTTTGCAGCTACGCATACATAATTGTCTCTATTGGAGTGTATATATGTAAAAATCCCATGAAAAGAATATTTTGGTCAGGTCCAGCTAAAAACGGTCAAAGAGCATATCTAAGGTTATATATGCAATTTCGATTTGACAAGGGTATCTATGCAATTGACTGTTTTGGACGGTATATATATGCAAAAAAACCCTTCCAATAAACAATCACCTCCTCAATCCACAAAAGCTTGCCACGTACCCACTCAATGTTAAAATAATCTCCTCCTCGGAGCAGCGAAGCTCCCACTTTACTGAAAGCAGGCCAACTCCCCCCGTGCTCTACTCTCTTCGGTTTTGGTGCTTTATTAGTTTAATAATAGTTCTCACTCTCTCTCTCACTCTCTCTCTCTCTCTAATCTTTCTATATATTTATCCCCTTCCGTGAATCCTATGCTGGATTCGATTCCGTGAATCCTATGCTGGATTCGAACCACCTCCCGATGTTTCTGGGAACGGAGCTCTGAATGGTTTAACGTGTTGGAACCAATCAATCACTCGGTAAGCGTACGTTCCATTCGATTCGATTCAGAGCTCCTCTGGTTCTTGTTTTTACTGGATTTGTAAGATGTGTGATGAATCGAAGAGCTTCTGGTTGATCGTTGTTGATGAACAATTGTGGTGTTGGGCTTAAGTGAAAGGTGTTTAATTTATTGCGTTACAGAGTGGATGTTGGATTTATGATCCCCGAGAGTTAAATTTTAGTCTATGATTTCTTTGGGCATATCCTTTTGTTGTAATTGTGTGTTCATTCAATCTATGGGCCTTTCTGAATCTTATAGTGCTTTGATGATGGAATTCAAGAGTTTAAAGTAACCCAATAATGATGAACTCGTAATGCATAGGAGCTGCCGTCAAGGCTCTGCCTTTCCTTTCCATTGTGAGAATAAGATTGCATCTCTAGTTTTTTATTAAAATTGTAGAAAGTGGTTCAAAATCTTGAATTCTTTATTTCATACTAGATGATTGTTAATGGGCAACTGAATTGTGCTGCATAAACCATTGTTTGTTGACTTGCCGGCACTGGTAGATGGAGAAGGGCTTGATACCTCTTGAGAGATCGAAAGTACGCTGATGAGAATGTTCAGAGGAAATGAGAATTGCCCTTGAGTCCACCAATTTTGGTTGTGCTCCAATATTCCTTTTCTGAGATTCGCAGGGTGGCTTCTGTTGTAGTGAATTCCGGCTGCTTTTGTTGCTATTTCTACTCGCAACCACTCTAAGTTAAAATTCTTCTTAGCGTCCTAGATTTTGATTTTGAGGTAGTGAGTCAGAGGAGGAGGGTGCTTTAATCTGTTCCTTGGGACAACTTTGGTGTCAATGAATCTACTAATTGAATAGCTTTTGTTCTTTGTAATTTTGTTGGTGTTTTCTGTCTCCTTTTTGTTCTTGTAGATCCATTGAGAGCTGATTCTTCCGATAGATTTTTGTTTTTTTAATCATTTCCCCCTTTTTGTAGATTCAAGTTATCTCATTCTTGGAGACAATGTTGCATTCATCTGATAAATATTAGCATTTTGGACACTATGCAGGTTCTCCTCATTCTATTTCCATTTGTTCCCATAATTTAGTAAAAGCTACATGTAGAATTCCATGTTCCTTTAATGCTCTTTTCATTTCCTTGATACATCATGTGATATCTTTGTTGCTCATAGAAGTTAATGCTATCTACTTTTCAGCACTTTTTTTAGGCCATTGCAAAGTGATTCGCTGAGCAGCAACAGTTCTATGGCATGCCTAGAGCCGGATTTCCCCCAAGATTTATCCACCCATCAGTCATATGATGCTCACTTCAACCTGCAGCTAGATGACAACCTTGCGAACAAAAGTGTAGCTGTGCCATGCGCTTCTACTTCTTCTCCAACCCAAAGTGAAAATCTTCCTAAACCACCTCCACTACCAGGATTTTCTCCTGGAGTAACCAGTTTCAACAGAAAATTACGAGGTTGCTGTGTTGTTCCTGAGGAGACAAGGCTTGCTTGGGACAGACTCTTTGAGGAAGGATATGAAGCTGATGTTCATGTTCTTACTGATAATAGTGCAGTTATTTTGGCTCATTCATGTGTTCTTGTGAGTTTATTTCGTTCCTCTACACCGTTGATTGTGCTGTATTTTGTTACTGTTTATGAAACCTATATCAGCAACTCTTTTACATTTCAATTTGCATATTAGATACTTAAGTGTAATATCCTGTACTTATATGTGGATGTGTTCTAATGCAAATCCATGGAAAGATTGAAATAATCTGAAAGTCGAATATCTATGTTAAAAAACAATGAGGTTATCATTTATTTTGTTGTTACCATAATACAATTACATTTTTTTGCTGAAGACTGATGAGGGAGGACAATAACCGTGACTATTATAGGTGAGATTTGTTCTGGTGGTCTCCATGTTTTTAGCCTTTAAACTGATACATATCCAGGTAGCACAGTTATTTTACATCTTTATGGCTAGCGACCAGATTTAACTGGAACCAAAGTTTTAGATTGCCTGTAATATCCTTCATGATTTTAAACTGTCCTTGCTAATATTTCTAACTTCTGTTAAACGAGATTGGATTGTAAAGGTGGGTTGTAAGGTTCAGTGAAAACTGAGTTTGTCTTACTTTTTATGAAGAAGCTTGCTTGAGTCTATGAGAAGTCTAATTCGGGTAATTTCATGAACTTCTAGTTCATCAGAAGAACAAAAATAGTTATCCTGTCTGAGCGAAAATGCAGGAGTTAACTCGTTCTGAACCTATGTTTGAATTCTTCAGTCATGATTTTTTTGGGCTATGTGCCCCACATCAACATATTGATTGTTAAATCCAACATGGAAATCTTACTTTTTGCACAGGGTGTTCAGTCTGCTGTTCTTCGAAACTTGTTGAAGCAAGCAAAAGTTAGAGGTGGCTTTCGGCAAATCAAGATTCCTAGCGTACCTATAGAAGCAGCCCGTGCATTCATCCGGTATCTTTACTCCTCATGGTATGTGTTGGAAAGTGCAAGTGGTGTACAAAGTCAAGGGCCTTTCTTTACTGGTCGGGTGCACAGAGTCTTCCTTTTAAAATAGCATTCCCATCATCTCAGAGTTATGATGCAATTGCCCATCTTAAGTTGCCTCCTAAGAACGAAGCTATATTGCAATACGCAATGAGTCATATTTAAGTATACAATATTGGATGATAACTTGTCTTGTTTTTTATATGTAGTGACTAGAAGATGATCTAATATACAGAACTTGGAATGGAAGGTGGTTTTCATTACTCTACTGCAAGGAATTTACGCTGGAATCAATTCATGTAGTTAGGAACTTACCTCTTCTTAGGGAAATATGTGACATTTCCGAACAGTGAAATAGAAGGCTTCCTTGCTTTCTCTCGATTCTGTGATAAACTTGCTTCTCTCGTACAATTTGTCAGTTATGAGTCAGCTTGGAAAATCAGACAAATCATCCTGTTGCAGGCTGTTTAGCTTAGACATTTCTACCGCTAATTATCCAGGTTATAATGTGTATGTTCTAGACAGGAAAAGGTTTTTTTGTGTTTGGGCATTAGCTTAATGGACTGGAACTCCTGACTGATGGGAATTTTAGGGCCAAGGTCCATTTTATATGTGTTCAATCGAAGGACTTTGTCTCTAAAATACTTCCACTTCCATAAGTCTGTCGTAATTTGCTATTACACTGTAATCGGTATTGTTAATGTGATATGTCTCTCTTTTGTCTCCCTCTGCAGCTTTGAAATAGATGAGATGAAGAGATATGTCCTTCACTTGCTCATCCTGTCTCATAGATTCTCAATTCCTTCCCTGAAAAGAGCTTGCATTGAGCAAATAGAGCGGGAATTGCTGACCACAGAGAATGTGGTTGATATGCTTCAGTTAGCTAGACAGTGTGATGCACCGCAGCTCTCCCTCTTGTGCATGCAACTTATTATTAAAGAATTTAAAATTGTCTCGGTGTCTGAAGGGTGGAAAGTAATGAAGCAAGCCAGCCCCAGTCTAGAACAGGAGCTTCTAGAATCTCTTGTGGAGGCAGATTCTGTAAGTTTCTCTCTCCATGTTCATTTCACGGTATTTCCAAATGGTAGAAACTGCCATTGTATGCCAATGTTAGTGCTGGGAACAAGTTGCAGTTCCTGTTGTCCTTCCATAGTGCAAATGGTTTAATATGATGGCGTATATAATTGTCCATAGTGTATATATACGCTATATAGAAGTTTCTTTTCGTCTCTTAATTATAGAACTGCAGAATGTGATCCATTTGGCTCTCCACATTGTTGCAGAGAAGGCAAGAGAGAATGAAAAAGATCGAAGAAAAGAAGGTATACTTACAATTATCTGAAGCAATGGACGCTCTATTGCACATATGTAGAGATGGGTGCGGTACAATTGGGCCATGCGACAAGGTGCTTAAAGATAGTCAGGCCAAATGCAACTTCCCAGCGTGCAAAGGTCTTGAGTCACTTCTTCGTCATTTCTCAGGATGCAAGGCTCGAGTTCCTGGAGGCTGTTCGCATTGCAAGCGCATGTGGCAGCTTCTTGAGCTCCACTCCTGTATGTGTAGTGAACCTGACTCTTGCAATGTTCCATTATGCAGGTTGGTTATTGTGATTATGCTACAAATCCATGATATCTTGTTAAATATGCGGTTCTAGAAAGAAAGTAGCCCATGGTAAAATCATTCTTAGGGATTGTGGACCGAGTTTGTTGTTTCGTCCCACCAATAACTAAATTCCTTGTTTTGATCTGCAACATGTCTGTATGCTGTCAGGGATTTCAAGGATAAAATGCAGCACCAGTGCAGGAAGGATGAGATGAAATGGAAGTTGCTGGTCTGGAAGGTGATGGCAGCGAAAGGCACGATCAAATCAATCACTGCACGCCGATTCCTCGTTCCATAGTACCAAATTCTCTGTATAGTTTTCACTAGCAACACCATAGAAATCTGAAAGCTCCCTAGAAACTTTTGGATGAAAAATCCTCGGAAAATAAGTGAATAAATCTGCCGATAGAATCCAGAATCTATTACCACCATTCTGGTGTATACCATCTTCAAGCAATAATGTTAGGGATGTTGAGATGTATTGTACATGTACATTATGTAGAAAAGATGAGTGTCTTGGGTAATATGCCATAATCCCTACCATGAAGAAGCTGTTTGTTCTCCTTTTTGAATGTCTAGGTTGTGCAGCTGCTAAACTAATACTTAAAAGATGCATGGGATGCCTTTGCTCTGTGCTGATTTTAGCCAGTATTGTTGGTGAAGTGACCGAGCTTGGTATCAGAGTAAAGGTGCTGAGTTCAAAATTCAAATGTGAGGAATCATGTACATTTAAGCCTACAAGACTGGCACGTCTTATTGAAATAGTCAAATATATAAAATTCACGCAATTCTATAGGCATAAACTTATGCATGGGGTGTGTTACTCACTCTTTAATATCAATTTAAAATTGACAGATTTACTATCATTTTGCATCAAAAGCGATGTTCCCTTTCACCAAGCAAACAAACTTGAATCCATGATCATCCATGTAACCACAAGAGTTACACTTATATCCACAATAGTTTGCCACATATTTATTTTCACAAACTGGAGGTGAGCCAACTGCATGTTGGTCTCACGCGGCTCTTTCCTTGTTTCTGCATCCTCTATTAGTGGAGAATGCTTGCTCTATTCCATGCCATGCTCTTTTTGCATCCATGGCGCAACAACGGCCTCGGCCTCGGCCTCGCTGGATTTGGGATCCTTCAGGGGTGGTTATCACGAACTCGTGCTCAAGGATTTCCATACTGGCCAGCACATGTCCGTGCCGGCCGGTATGTACCGGACCGGCAGCTAACCGGTGTAAAAAACCCCCCCAAATCGGTATCGGGGGGGTGCCGGAGTTGTGCCGGGCGATACCGTATGTATCGCCCGGTACTGGGACGAGGCGTACCGTACCGTCGTGGACCGAGGTGGAGGCGGAGCCGAAGCGCAGGGGAGCCGGAGCCTAAGGGGGGGAGGAGACCGAGGTGGAGGCGGAGGCAGAGGGAAGAGGTCGGAGACCGAGGCGGAGACGAGGGGTCGGAGGCGGAGGCGGAGGCGGAGGCGAGGGGCCGGCGGCGGAGGCGAGGAGGAGCCGCGGACTGGCTGGGGGTAGGTAAGGAGCGACGATGGTCTCGGGAGAAAAAAAGAGGAGGAGGGTCTCGGGGCTCCCGCGGAGAAGAAAAGGGAGGGGGGAGAGGGTCTCGGGACCCCCGCGGAGAAGAAAAAGGAGTGTGGAGAGAGAGAGAGAGAGAGAGAGAGAGAGAGAGAGAGAGAGAGGAGGACGAGGAGGAGGAGACGTTCTGTTCGGTAGTCCACGTGTCAGAAAACAAGCTAAAAATAAAAATCGATATATATCAATGATAAGTATCATATAATATATTATTTTTTATTTAATGATGGTAATTAGTAGCTTTTTTATTTAATAATGATTATTTTTAGCATTTTTTTTATCTAATAATGGTAACTTTCTAATAATTAAATGTAGCATATGAAATTTTAAAATTTTATGTTAACAATCATTTTAGTTATGATATTACTTTCTGATACTATTTAATTTTTGTTATGACTTATTCATGTTAATTTTTTTGTTAATTGCTGATGTTAATGATAAGTATCTTCATGTATTGTAGCTTGGTGTGTACTCACATAAGAGATGTATTAAGCTGTTGATTATGTGTCATGTATTGTATTATACTATTTTGATATGTTTTCACTCTGCTATGGTATAAGAGATTATATTTGGCCAATTAGAGACGTTGAAAACGAGTGAATTTCACTCATCTGGACCGGCATCGGCGCGTACCGTCTGGCACCGGCGCGTGCCGACGGCGCGTACCGTACCGGTGGGTTGCCGGCACGGCGCGTGCCAACGGCATGGCAATCCTTGCTCGTGCTATCAGTTCCTTGATAGCCAGCGGAGCATCTGTCGTGACCAGGGGCGGAGCTACGCTGAAGGCTAAGGTGGGTTGTAGCCCAGGTCAAAATTAGATAATTTTTGATCAAACTAGTTATAATTTATGTCTTAGCCCACATGGCCCACCCACTGTCCACAACCCACATGTGACATCATCTCTCCCTCTCTAACTCTCTTCCATGGTTCAGGCTAAGGCAAGGGTCATGGTCCACATGACTCACCCATTGTCCACAACCCATATGTGACATCATCTCTCCCTCTCTAGCTCTCTTCCACGGTTCCAGGCCAAGGCAGGGGGCCTCTCTTTTCTAGAAACCGAAAGAGAAAACTAGGGATCATCTCTCCCCCTCTCCCACCCCTAGCCATTGCCTCTCTATTCGGGAAACCCAAGGAAAAGAGTAGGGCTTTTGTTGACATATCATCTCCCTACTCTTCCACCCCTGCCTTTCTATAAGGAAAGTGAAAAGTTAGGGATTTTGGGTACGTTTCATTCTCTCCTTTTATTGGTTTTTCATATTCAAGAGCTTGACATCTAGTGCATCTCCATTGCCTTCCAATAGACTTCGGGTATGTTTTAATAAAAGTGATTTTGTTTATTTATGGCCGTAGGAGGAACCGTCCCCTTTAATCCATAGTTTATTTTACTAGTAGCAGGGTCTCAAGGATAATTAATCAAGTAGACATTGCATCTGCATGTGTGATGAGGATATGGAGGTTTTTTAATATTGATTTTGAAATTAACAATGGTTTTACCACAATAGATTGCATAGAGAAGCACAGTTCAAGAGGATGTTCAATTTCAATATAGTTTAGTCCAATTTTCGGCATATGATGTTAGTCCTTTGTTGTTGTTTACTATAAAGTCTCTTGAATAATGTCTAAGTATAGATATTCTTTTATTTCTTTTATGTGGCTTTTTCTTAGTTTTTTCAAATCATCAACTGTTGCTTTTTAGTTGACTGACTAGTACTCAACGCTCTGCTGCCTATCTCCTTGTATAATAGTAATAGATACACTCAATTTAAGTCAGTCAAGTTATAGGATTTTACAAGATTGAGCATAATGACCGCTCAAAATTGATTTTTTTTTCTACTGTCCTCAGGTGGAGGTTGTCGGCTCGTAGCCGTAGGCTACAACTCTACGAGGTCAGTGGGGCTGTTGACAGGTCGGTTTTTGGGTATGTTATTTTCATATATGAGAGTTTACATGCATATATTGGCATTTGGCATTCCTTCACGCTTTGTTCTTGGTGTGGTGTAGTACGAACTCAATCAAATAAGTTAAGTTTGATGTCTTGTATAATTACATGTGTGCTAATGACTACACATATATCACTTGAATAGGTTATAAATCGCAATGGAAACTCAAGGACAAAGGAGAAAGAAAACTATTTTTTCATTTTTTAAACCAAGAGAACATGCATCAACAAGTGAGGAGCATGCTCCATCCAATATTGGCATCTCACATCCTAGTAGTGACCAACCTCCTTCCAAATGTCAAAGGGCTGAAATTGATATTACTTCTCTTGAATGGGATCCAAGTTTACGCATTCCAATATGGGAACATCCTGTAAATCAAAGAGATGAAATCCGGCGAGCTTATATCAAAATGGGGCCCTATCAACCTAGCATGTCTGAGTATTCGGCAACCGTATCAGGACAACAGAATCGTCGATTTCAAAGTTCTTGGTTTAAGCGGTTTTCTTGGTTAGAGTACTCTCCTTCAAAGGATGTAGCGTTCTGTTTTCCATGTTTTCTTTTTGAAAATAAGAATGCTCGTCATTCTACATTGACTACTGAAGGATTTAGAAGTTGGAAGAGAGTTAATGATGGGGTTAGATGTCCTTTTTTGATGCATGTGGGAGGTACGACTTCACCTCACAATAATGCTATGAATTCCGTTGATGCTTTGATGAATGTAACTGGTCATATTGATAAAGTGATGAATGCATAAACTTTAGAAGAAGTGCAGAAGAACCGGTTGCGTCTTATGGCAACAATTGAAAGTGTTCGATGGCTTAGTTTGCAAGCATGTGCATTTAGAGGCCATGATGAATCTCCCTCTTCAAAGAATCGAAGTAATTTCATAGAGATGATAAGACTTATGAGAAGAATGAATGCTAGTATTGATGATGTCATTTTAGAGAAAGCTCCACAAAATGCAAAGTATACCTCACCAATGATTCAGAAAGAAATTTTGCATATTCTTGCTAGCAAAGTG
Source organism: Narthecium ossifragum (assembly GCA_963920575.1). NCBI lineage: Eukaryota > Viridiplantae > Streptophyta > Magnoliopsida > Dioscoreales > Nartheciaceae > Narthecium > Narthecium ossifragum. Next base: position 18,450,122 of record OY986975.1, on the reverse strand, counting down.
AGAAATAAAATCCATGATGAAGTTGGTGATGCAAAGTTTTGTATTTTGGTTGATGAAGCCAAAGATATATCTAGTAAAGAGGATATGGCTATTGTCCTGAGATTTGTTGATGTTGCTGGTTTTTTACGAGAGCGTTTTTTTGAGATTGTGCATGTCACAAATACCATTTCTTTGACACTTGAGAAAGAAATGTTTGATGTTCTCAACCGATATGGCTTACATATCTGTAATATACGAGGTCAAGGGTATGATGGTGCTAGCAATATGCGTGGCGCATGGAATGGATTACAAGTCTTGTTCTTAAGGGATTGTCCATATGCATATTATATACACTGTTTTGCCCATCGACTACAACTAGCTTTGGTTGCGGTTGCTGAGAAGGAGATTTCTATTTGGATGTTTTTTTTCAAAACTAACTTCTATTGTCAATCTTGCTAGTGCTTCTCCGAAACGTCATATTGAGTTACATTCTGCTCAAGCTATTGAAATTGCACATATGGTAGCTACTGGTGAATGAGAGACTGGTAGAGGGGCTAATCAAGTTGGCACTTTGCATCGGGTTGGAACTACTTGTTGGAGTTCTCATTTCGATTCTATTTGCAGCTTAATATATATGTATAGTGTCGTGATTACAGTACTTGAATATATAGTGAATAAGGCATCTACTAACTCTATACGTGGGGAAGCCGATGGTTCTTTAATTGTGATGAGATCCTTTGATTTCATATTCATCTTGTATTTAATGCACAAAATCATGGCAATTACAGACTTGCTTTGTCAAGCCTTACAACACAAGTCTCTAGACATTTTGAATGTAATGGATCTTGTCTCATCTACCAAAGAATTGTTTCAAACTTTGAGAGCAGAAGGTTATGATATTCTCCTCACACATGTGAAATCAGTTTGTGCAAAGTATGACATTGAGATACCTGATATGAATGCTTCATATAAAGGGGCTATGAGTCGTTCATGTCGGCAAAGAGATTCCATCACAGCCGAGCATCACTATCGCATTGATATATTTAATGCTACAATAGATTTTCAGGTGCAAGAGCTAAATAGTAGATTCAATGATGAGGCAGTGGAACTTCTTAAGCTTAGCTCTTCTTTGGAACCTAAAGACAACTTTAAGTTATTTGATGTTGATTAGATTTACAGTCTTACTGAGAAGTTTTATCTTGCTGATTTCAGTGAACAAGAATTGCATTAGGGTTTAGGGTTTAGGGTTTAGGGTTTAGGGTTTAGGGTAAAGTCGATTGCAGCATTATAAGGTTGATATAGTTTGTCATAATGCGAGGTTTCAGAATATGTCAACTATTTCTGAACTGTGTCGAAGATTAGTTGAGACAAATAAGTCTCAACACTATAATCTAATCAACATGTTGATTCGTCTTGTTTTAACTCTTCCCATTACCACTGCAACAACAGAACGGGCATTTTCAGCTATGAAGCATGTTAAAGCTGTTCTTCGTAATAGAAAGGAAGATGAGTTCTTAGCAGATTCTATGGTTGTCTATATTGAACGAGAGCTTGTCAAAATATCGATTCTGATTCCATAATTGATGAGTTTTATTCTCTAAAGAGCCGCATGGCACAACTTAAATAACATTTTTAAAAAAGGTATGCACTTTTTTTTTCCTTTTTTGTGAACAAGAAATATTTTTAGAAGTATTTATGTGTGTTTATCTTTTTTATTACTCGATTGTTGTTGATTGTTGTTTTAGTTGTGGAACATAGCAAATCGTGTTGTATAGTTCGCAATTTTAATTGGTAATCACGAATGCTCAATTAACCATATTTTTGCAGGAATACCCGGCCGAGGTTTTAGTTTATTGTCATGAACCGAAAGTATACAGGTTAGAAATGAAATGATATTGTATTCATTTTCTTTTATTTGAAATGTCTTGAGTATCACATATTTTAGAAAGAAATAGTATTCATTTCTTTTTGGTATATTTTCTAGAACTCTTACATGCATTTGTGTAATTACGGTTACCAAATTAAGTAGATAAATTGGTGATTTGTTTTCCCTTTAGCTTTAGTAAGCCCAGGGCAGAAAAAATTCCAGCCTCCGCCCTTGGTCGTGACCCAGCTGTGCAATGGTGGAGCATTTGGCGCTTACCGACTAGCCCGCGAGTTCAGCAGTTCCTCTGGCAGTTGGCTCACGGGAAGGTAGCTGCTTGTGATCATTTATGGGCCTTGCACTTTCTCAGTGATAAGAGTTGCCTTGCTTGTGGTGTTGAGGAAGAGTCTTTGCAACATTTCTTTTTTGAATGTAGTGTGGCGCTCACGTATGGTGGCTAGTGTTGGCTGGCTCCGAGCAGGATGGTTCTGGAATGGATTTTGAGGTGTGTTTTGCTATCGTTCAGCAATCGCAAAAATCTGAGCGTCTTTTCCTGTTGAAATCAGTTGTTGTGTATAGCTTATGGAATTTATGGAAGCGGCGCCGTCGGGTTGCATTTGGTGGGCGCGGGAGTGATGCTGCTAGTCTGGCTTGAAGTATCAACTGGCAGGTTTGGAAATTTCTGCTTGTAAATCCACCTCCAAAGACGCGGGTGCGGCAAGGACACACTGTGCCAGTGATTCAGGTGAATGCATCTATGGCTGGGCTTACCTATGGCATTGAGCTGTATGTGTTGATGGTGATGAGCTGCTGTGGAAGGTAGAAGCCGTATATGAGGCCTCGACTACTATCCTGGCAGCTACAACGTGTGGTGTGCAGGAAGTGCTGGAGACTGGTGTTAAGCATCTTGTGCTTGAAAATGATTCAAAACTTAAAGTGGCCATGGTTAATTGCCAATTGTCTATGGAATGCTGCTGCTTGGGCGATTTGTTACATCTATGGTGATGCCTAGGAAATTTTGCTAGTTTCAATATTGTTTATATTATTAGAGAGTTTACCTCGTATAACTCGTGTTAGGGAGTGTTAGTATACCCGTAAGGGTAAAGATCTGCGTACATGCACTGCATATGCTTATCAATCAGTAGATGTCTACCGATGGATTAGGTGACTCAATCGGTATACATCTATCAATCAGATGATTCACACATTCAATGGGTAGATGTCTACCGATTGGTTGATCTAATCTATCGGTAGAGCACTATCGATGGATTAGATGGCGCGATCGGTAGATGTCTACCGATCATGCCCGCTTACCATGTACCCCAATCGGGGTCCTACTCGGAATACGGTAGCTTCGGCTCAACTTATTGAAAAAAAGACCCCCTGTGAGGACCCGCTCCTCCAACCCGGTCCGACCGCGTTAGGTCGAGGGTCTGGCCCGTTTGGCCTTGTTCCGCGATCGGGTTGATCGCGAAGACCCCAAGGGCAATTTGGTAAATTGCGCCTTAGCGATTGGTTTCACACCTGCGATGTACACACACGGCCTCTGATTGTAATTTGTGTTTGATTAGTTTCTCATAGGCATTCTCGATTGGAAGATCGGAGCTTGATCGGAGAGGATCGAGACGGGCGGTTGGATCGCGACCACTGTAGCAGCCCGGCTACTGTAGCAAGACGGTACTGTAGCTACAGTAACACCTTTAACAGCCCCCCTTTATCCTCTTCTTCTCTGCTGGTTTTTCTTCTCTTCCCCTGCTCCCGTGGCCATCTCCTTCCCTTCCTTAGCTTCGTTCTCCCTCCTCCGGCCACCAAATCAAGTGCTTGAAGGCTTGTTGGATTCGTGGAAGCTTGAGGAAGACCTGTGGACTGGTTTGGAGCTGGATTAGTGGCTGCTTAGCGTGGTTTCAGCTGAGGAAAAGCGTATTAAGGTAGGTTTCTTATTTAAGGTTTGATTAGGGGTTGTTAGTCTTTGTGTTTGATTGTTCTTGAGTTAAAATATGCTAGATGGTGTGTTATGGCTTGCTTGACACCTGATTGAAGTTTGGTAGGAATTGGATTTGATTTGATATGGATTTAAGCATGTTTTTCATCTCTTGATTTCCGGATTTTCTGTTCTAGCAGAACAGTGGTGTTCTAGCTTGTTTTCCGGCTTCTACGTGCATGATCTGAGTTAGATTTCTAAATACAAGTTGTAGATCTATGCGTTAGCTTTCAGTGCCAACTGGTTTCATGATTTTTGGAGCAACGTATAATTTTTGGTGAATTAAGTAAGCTGACTGTGCTGAAACAGGGCAGCTGGTTTAAAGTGAGGATTTAAGTGGTTTTTATATATTTAATTGAGCTGATTTTTGGAGGGGATGATCTTGGTGATATTTAAGCATGATCTGGAAAGTTTTATTTAAATCCAATTTATTTTTGAAGGGATTTTAATTGGGTTTATCTAATCTGAGATTTAACCAAAATTATATGTTTTGATCTATTTTCGTTTATCCGATCGATCCAGTTTTCGGATATGTGATTCGGGGTATGTCGTTGAGTAGGAATCTTAAGTTTCATATCAATCGAACGGTTGGATTGAAAGATATGATTTTCTGAAGTTATCAGGATCATTTGCTTTAATATTGATAAATCTAGTTTTTCGATATTATCTTAGATATATTATTATTATATCTGTTTAAGCCCGTGCGTGGCTTGTGGTTGAACCAGGGGAGCCGCGCCTCCCTTGGGATGTGTAGAATAAATGGGCCTTATGTTCGCCCTAAGCTTTGAATATAATATTATTATATTGCTATCATAGCTGTTGATAGTTTAGCTGGGGTTGCTTCCTGTTGTAGGCCTGAGTGCCCTTTTATCTGCTTTATTCTAGACTGATGCTATGCATACCCTTAGGCGGGCTGTGTGCTGCGCCTGGCCCTTGTATAATGTTTGACATCGTGTTGCATGCCTGAACTGTTATATTTGTGTATGATCATACATGGCATTGATTGTGCATTAGTTGCATTGGTTAGGGCGTGGGTGATCCTTGGGTCGCCGTCCCGAGGCTGGAAGCTCGGACTTAGCCTTAGGACCGGGGTTGGGTTGTTTGGACCCGGTTGAATTGTGGTGTCCAGTCGATTCGATGATAGGCTTAGATGACTGGTACACTTGTTGCTTGATGTTTGTAGAGGTCGTGTCGGCCTCGAGTCGGATCTGAGGTGTAGCCGGTGTCCGGCTTTTCTTAAAACTCTTGAGTAGAGGTTTTGCCTACTCAGTGGTGTCTCTTCCCACCAAACAGTGTTCAGTGTCCTGTTGAGAGTCAGCAGTGCCGTTTCCTGATACTGAGTGTGACCCGACATGTGACCAGCCCGGCTGGAAGACCATGATCGGGGCCTCAGGGACACGCGGTGGGGTTATGGGACCCCTGTATACACCCAGGTCCTACTTGAGAGCGACACTATTGCGTTTCCCGCTTCCTTCTGTGTGTCGTAGTATAGAAACCTGCTGAGCTTATTGCTCACTCCTACCCGGGCTGTGTTTTGCAGGTGCAGACGTCAGTTCTTCTTCTGTATATCCCAACTGGACAGGCACATGGTGGCGTGTCGTCTTTGGAGGTGTTCGAGGACTTGGGGTTCATTCAATCTTGATGAATTATTTAAATGTAATTTTCCTTTTGTAAGGATTTTGAGGATTTAATATTGTATCTGAATCTTGAATTATAATTGAATCTCTATATTGACCCCAGATCAATTGTTAGATTAGTTGTTTTTATTTTATTATAAATGCGCCAGTGATGATTGAGTAGAGTAGGAACCCTCACGCCTCGGCCTGGATGGGTTTTCTGGGTCGGGGTGTGACACCCCCGTTGCGATGCTACGGGACATATTTATATGTATATTAATCACCTTCTATAAAACAACGCGTTTTAAACCAGTGATGACAATGATTCCGTAAAAAAAACAATTCAGACAATATTGTGTGACCTACTGGGAAGTGTTCCCGGTTCGGTCCTGGCATGAGTGACCTGGTGGGAAGTGTTGCCCCAAAGGGTCCTAGCTTCTACGAATGAGCCAAAAGGGAACAATTCAGATAATATTGTGTGGGAAGAATGAGGGTGAGAAAGCCAAAAACGGATAATATCGTATGTGAAAGACTGATGATATGCGAATGAGCTAAAATCGAACAATATTGTATGGGAAGGGCGATAGCATGTCTTGGATTATGAGAAAATCAAAAGCGGATACTATTGTATGGGAATGACGAGTGTCATCTATTAGGAAGTGTTTAATGAACCAAAAATGGATAATATTATATGAGAAAGACGATGACGGTACACTATGCCGTAGGATGAGGGTGTTACGCCTTACGCGTTACTCCGATGATATACAAATAAAGTGGTGCAAGATTGATTGATGCATGCAAATTAACCAAGCAGCATCAGAATCTACTCCGGTGCTGCTTTCGACTATAGTATTTCTTAGAGGTCCCCCCGATGGTCCCTTTTCTTTCATTCTTTTCTCATGGGCTGCATGAGCTCATACGGAAAGGTCGATCTTCCTCTTTTTTTTTTTTTTTTTTCTTCTTTTGTTTTATTATATTGACGTTTTGAATGCGTGTATCCTGAACTTGTGCGTAAGCAGAACGACAGGAAAAGAAAGGAGATTTGTTTTTTGAAAAAAAATTAAATGATGTTCATGACGTAATTAGGTAATATCTATAAATACTTAAATAATATGCATAAAGTATATTATACCACGTGCATTACTTGGATTGTTTGCATGAATCATATTCAAACAATGCCTGAATATATAATTTTTTTCAAATGAAGTACTTTTCAAGAATCCTTGCAAATCCTCCAACGTGCGACGACCCAACCTCATTTCTTATTAGTCTTATCCGATCCTATGGTCGGTTAATATCACATATATAGCTCTCTAAAAAGATACTAATAACACACAACCTCGTACGATTTTGACGATAGGAAAGAGAAATTTAGCATGAACTCACTCATGGAAGACCTCCATAATAAAGAACGTCGACTTCCACTCTAATAGATGATTTAAATTAATAAAGTAATCTTTTTCCCCCTAATTTTTTTTATTATTTGTGAAGATTTAGAAACATCATCTTTATTATTTTTATTGTTTTCATTTTGAGTGGTAGTATGCCTTTTTTATGCAATCTTTTTTATATAATTTTTATATTACTTGATGGAATTCTTATAACTATTTGGCCCCTCTAAAGTTGGAATCATGCTTCTGTCCTGCTCAAGCTGGCCAAAAGGGATCCGGGGATCCTGCATCTGCATCGCACATCCGCGCCGTGTGATTGCATCGGGATGGGTTCGATGCATCTTTGCATCGGGATGTGTATGATGCATGATGCAATCACACGGCGTGGATGTGCGATGCATATCCTGCATCGCACATCCGCGATGCAAGATCCCCTTGTCCGGCCAAAAGATAACGGTGACATGTTAAATACATATTGTCCATAAATAAAATTCAAATCCATTAAAAGTCCAGTCATAGAAAAATAGACTTTAATTACAAACAAATAAGAAAAAAAATCCAAAAATCCAAAATCAAGGTATGATGTTACTAAAATGACAATAACATAAAAAATAAACTGACAGATGCTGAAATCCTATTGGTCTACAAATAGCTGTTTGCTGTTCCACCCAACACACACAATCCTAACCCATAGTCAGATAGATACCCCGCGTATGGTTGACTATAGAGCTCCAAAACATCCCTAAGCTATCCACCCCACAGGCGAGAATATCGCGATACGTTCGATATAATAATAACTCATCTCGCCATCCCAAAACCACTTCATGACGTATGGAAAATGGAGGAGCCGAAAGAAAAACGCGCGATACGATAAGTTTCCCGTCTCCCAGCGGCCTTTTATCTCGCGAGCGAGGAGAGAGCCCACCTTATAGTTTCAAATCCCCGATTTTTTCGCAGTTCTTACAAAGGAGCGATTTTTTTTCCCCAATCGGCTATTCTCCGTGCAATTCGATCAATTTGCCCCCGGATCCGTACTGGGAGCTCGAATCCCACATCTGCGCTCGTCCAATTCCGCGATCTCTAGGGTTTCCCGCTGGAATTCGAGCAGGTAGGGCTCACTCGCCTCGGAGTTAGTAGCGCTGGAGCTCGTTTGGTTCGATTGGTAGTGTTTTCGGAGGTTGGAGGTGATGGGGAGTAGTTGGGTTTGAGAAAGTTGGGATATTGGGAGTGGGGAACTAGGGTTTCGCAGCTGGTGCTTAAGAGATTCTGAGGAGCTGGGAAATATGGTAGAGTGCTTTGATTTTTGCGGGTTTCTAGGGTTTCAAGAAGTCCGCTTGCGTTGTGGAGTTTGAAGGTTTTGGGAGTGCTGGAATTGGGAGGAAGCTGGTTCCTTTGTGTTTTGGATTGCTTTAAGAAGTTTACAGTGTCTCAAGGAGCTGGAAAGGGTGCTACACTCTGGTTTTCAGTGTGCGGCTGCTCGACGTGCTGTTGACTGATATTCTTCTAGAAAATTGGTATCTTTAGCGTTGTAGTGAGGAAAGTGGCAGTTTGGTTCTGGGAGAGGTGGAGCTGGGAAGGCGCTGATGTTTTTCGGGGTTTGGAAGGGATTTTAGGGTCTCCACGAGCTCGTAAGGGAATAGGATGTTCTATTCTCAGTTTATATTGGCCAAGAAGGGGCCACTTGGGACGATATGGATCGCGGCTCATTTGGAGAGGAAGCTGAGGAAGAATCAGGTGGCGGACACCGACATTGGAGTTTCTGTAGGTTGGTACATTGTCCTTTGTGGAGTTTTAAGCTTTTTTCTGTTGATATTTGCTGATGCAGTTGCTAATGCGGGTTGGCTTGCATATTCACTTTTCTTTTACCATTTCAGTGTTGGACTGCAGGTAGTAGTTAAGAAACAAATTATCTGATTGCTATTAATAGCGATAGATCTTGTTGGGATGATCCTCCATGTCTGTGATCAATAATGAGGACCTTTATGTGAAATTTATGAACTCGACATGTTGTTTCTTTTATGCAACTTTAGTTGATTGCTTGTCATCATGGAACTTGATTGCAGCAATGGTAAAGTTCAGCTGTCATGCTCTTTAAAAAATTAAGTTGAAAAAATGATGCCATCTTAGTTATCTTCTTGCAGAGATTTTATTTAGATTGCAGTTGTGGTGAACATTATGTGCTGCCAAATATATGGTTCTCACTAATAACTCCTTCCCATTCGGATCCAATACTTGAGGTTATGATAAGTATCATAAATTGCCTTCCACCTTTGGATCCAGGTCGATTGCTTTTATGATGTTTATTTTCTTTTCTGACATTTGCACCTTAAATAAATTTCTGCTAGGCACATTTCAGAGGATGAATCCTATTCTTCTTAAGCATTAGGTTCCTGTAAGAAACTGTGCACTAATGACTAAATTTAGAACCACGTAATTATTACCATATTTATCTGTTAAGTATGGCAAGAAATCATATTGTAGTCGGGGTTATTCACAGTTTGGCATCTATTTTCAAGTGGCATTGGATAACACTCCAATTCTCTTTATTCATCGAAGAATGCTTTTTGCGATGTGGATACAGTGCGTGGTGAAGAAGAATTCTTATAAGCTAATGCTGTACTGTTGGAACTAGGCTTGGCTGGTAACTCATATACAGAAAGTAGCATCGCTGTTGACTCTTATAACTAACATTTTTAGTTCAGAATGAAAGAGTTGAACTTGGAGTAAGTTAGATGGTTATCCTATGTGGAGGGGGTGTAGCAAGTGGCACGGGGGCTCACTAGTTTTTTATATTGTCTGAATGTGTTAGCATGTTAGATGTCTATAAACTCCGTAGTATATGGGACTAGTGTGTGTGCCACCTGCCAAGTTTTTATTTGCCCATGTATTTTCAGTTATGTCCATGTCTTTTAGTTTTCCACCTTTGGATCTTGGATTGAATAAACTTCCACCATCTGATATAAATTTATTCTCTCCGCCGCCTCTTATAAGGTTGGTAAGCTACTGATATTTATTAGTGTAGGCCCTTGCCTCATGACACGGTCTTTTTAATCATGAGGTGATTCGAATATTCAATTATGGGGTGATAGGGGCATAATTTTTTCAGTTATGGATATCCACTAACTCTCTCTCTCTCTCTTCCTACCCTTGGATCTTGGACCAAAACCCTCTCTACCGTCGGATTAACATTTGTTCTCTCTCTGCTTCCTCTTATAAGGTTGACTAGTATGGGCGGGGTGATATGGGCATGATTTTTCAGTGATCTCTCTCTCTCTCTTCCCTCACCCTTGGATCTTAGACTGAAACCCTCTCCACCGTTGGATTAATGTTTGTTCTCTCTTCGCTGCCTCTTATAAGGTTGACTAGTGTGGGCCCGTGCTACCTGACACACCTGGCACGATTTTTAAATTATGGGGTGATTCGAATATTCAGTTATGAGGTGATAGGGGCATGATTTTTCAGTTATGTTTAGCCTCTAACTCTCTCTCTCTCTCTCTCTCTCTCTCCACTCTTGGATTGTGGACCGAAACCCTCTCCACCGTTGGATTAATGTTTGTTCTCTCTCCGCTGCCTCTTATAAGATTGACCAGTTTGGGCCCGTGTCGGTTTTTTAATTATGGGGTGATTCGAATATTCAGTTATAGGGTTATAGGGGCATGATTTTTCAGGTATGTATATCCACACACACTCTCTTTGTCCACCCTTGGATCTTGGACCTAAACCCTCTCCACCGTCGGATTAACGTTTGTTTTTTCTCTGTTGCCTCTTATAAGGTTTATATATATATTACTAGTGGGGTCCTCGTGCCACCTAGCACGGTTATAACCGCCACTATCCACCCTCTCTATCTCCCACCCCACTAACTCCCCACCCCTCTCCACTATTAAAATATAAGTTAGATAAATACAAATAGATAACCTAGACCGTTTGATGTAATGCACTGTGCTTTATAAGGTTGATGACCCAAGCTTAGTTAGGTCAAAAATTACCATGCGAACTATAGGTCGGGTTTGCAGGACAAGCAAGGAATGTGAAGTTGGGCGAGATAGTATGAAGGCGCCGTTTGAGGAACTTTACAAACTTGCATAAGAGAGAGGAGATTTTTTTATGAGCACAAGGTTGGTGCAGATGTGTTGGTTCACGATAAAACATGTTCTTTATCTTTCTATCTTAGGCTTCTTTGTCCTTAATTATTTGAAAATGTTAGGGAAATGGTGATGCCAAATGAATGACCTCCAAGAATCAACACTTCATTGAACACCCTAGAATCATACCACCTAGGTAATCTCTGGCATCAGGACCAAAGGACAACTCTTCTTTTTCATTCATGAGGCTAATTCAAGTAGAAAACGTGATTTTAAAACCAAATTTGAATAAGTTGCAACCGAATTTGAACACTAACTAGTATTTAAATTGAATCCTGAAATTGAACTCAACTTCAGATTCAAACTCAAATTCAAATTTCTATCCTTTCAATTATGGAACTTGCTCCTGTAAAATTCTATGTGTTTGGAGAGAGCTCGTCCTCGAGCTAAAGCTGTTGACATGATAGAGAGCCTTCGTCTTCGAGATGATATACATTGTCGATGCCAAAAGATTCAGGGAATCACCATCTAGAGGATGGTCGACAAATCCATAACTCAATACCTATGATAATCTGGCACCGATACAAAGTTGATGTTGGACAGCTTCCAAAAATTGCCATTTAGAGGTTTTTCGGCAAAATTTAGGAATTAACACCTTAGGAAATCTTATCTGATACGAAATTGATGCCGAACGACCTCCAAGGAGCACCGTCTGGATGGTCGTTGGCTAACCCTAAGAATCATCACTTAGGAGAACCTCTGGCATCACTATCAAAGGAGAACTCTTTTTTTCTCATTCAACCAATGCTAGCCCTTAGGAACATACAATCCCTTATTTCTTGCCTATACAAGAGGCCAATTCATATAAGAAACCTGAATAAGTTACAACCGAACTTGAATTCATATTAGAATCCGAATTCGAATTCCAAATATAAGGAATATGAGTATATTCCTAGTCTAGGTTGGCTATTTTCATGTCACATATTTGTGGTTTGTAACTAGGTATGAAGTTGTGCTTGTTCGGTTTTGTAACAGAGTTCTGTGTGAGCAAAGAGTGGTCACATTGCTCAAGCGACAAAATAGTCACTCGAGCTATGCTGTGTTATAGAGGAGAACTTTGTGCATCAGAGATTGCTCAAGTGACAAGGCCTGAAGTGTGGTTGACTATCTTACAAAATACCGAATGGAGTCTGATCAATGATCTGGGATGGGGCTGCAAGAGAGCCCCTGTCCCCCTAGATTAACTTCAGAGGTGTTCGATCTTCTTCCTCAAAAGGCCAAATGAATTGTTCATTTTGCAGTCAGATGGCTGGAGATGATGTTTTTTCTTTATGATCTAGGTTTTTCTTTTTCGTGCTTACACATAATCTCTACATTATTTAGTGCTTGAGTTTATAGTCTTCAGTTCCCTTCATTGATGTTCATAGGATATCTAAACGCAATAATGGTAGAAGATATTCTATGCAAAGCTTTTCTGAGAGATCATATTTCCATATAATTATCCTGTGAAAGTTTCCCATCATTTACTCTCAAATTCTCTGGCTAGTAGATTCGGTTCAATGCACTTTTGTAAATTGCAAGCTACATTAACAGAATGGGGAAATTAATAATGTCCAAATCCTTGTCTCTCATACTCTGATGTTCCATAATGTATAACATCAAAGCCTGTTTCAAGTAGTGTTATCTTGTTCCAGAAATCATAAAGTGATTTATAATGTAGCGGTTTGCTTGCATGCATGGCTATCCGAGTATGTTACTTGAAAAGATTTTAATTCCATTTCACCATATCTGTAACTATGTTTTTCTTTGGGACATGCAACCTCGTGTTTGTCCTATTACAGATTCTATTCTTTTCCCTGAAGCTCCAATTGCACTCCGGTTGTCAAGCCATCTTCTGCTTGGTGTGGTGAGGATATATTCCCGCAAGGTGAATTACCTTTTCCATGATTGCAGCGAGGCTTTGCTCAAAATTAAACAAGCCTTTAGGTCGACAGCTGTCGATCTCCCCCCAGAAGAATCTACTGCACCATACCACTCAATTACTTTGCCTGAGACTTTTCACCTTGATGATTTCGAGCTACCTGATGCGTTCCTTCATGGGTCAGTTCTTGAGACTAATCTCTACATTTGATACTCTGGAGGCAGGTACATTGTTTGCAGAATCAGTTGGTTCTAATGTAAGCTTATTTGAAGTTTGCAGTAACTCTGTTGATCACCATGTCAGCACAAGAGAGCAGATTACACTTCAAGATACTCTGGATGGGATGGGGTATTCCACATCGAAATTCGGATTGGATGGTGAGTTAAATAGCTTTATGCAAAGTTTGACTGGTGCTTTCCTGACAGTACTAATTTAAGCTGTATGTGCTACTTTTTACCCTACAGAGAGGTTTGGTGATGGAGATGCTTCCCAGATTGGCTTAGACCTAGATGAGGTAAATTTTTGTTCTTTTTTGTTGTAATTCTTTAAGTAGGAAGTAATGATTGAGATTTTATTTTTTGCTGTTTCCGTCATTGAACTTGCTTCGTAGTTGTTTTGGCAATATTGATTCCATAGTCAGCCCTGTTTTTTGGGAAAGGCTTGGAGGCTGATGATGGTGTGACAATATCATTGTTTCTACCTTTTTCTTTTTTGAGGGTTGCCCAATATTCTCGTGCTTGTAAAATAAGAGTGAATTTCTGCTTCCTCCATATTTTGAAGTTTAATTTTAATGAACTACATCTTTCTCTGCAGCACATAGTTGCACAAAACCACACTCGTAAAATAAGAATGATTTCTTGCATGGTTGTGAACCCAAAGTTTTCAGTCTTAGCTCATGCTCATCTCACTTAGGAGGAGAGAGCGATTTGTGTTTGGTACTGTGGTCTATACTTGGTCTGAAGCAGACAAAACCTGTAGGACTTTGTTTTATGAAACTTAATGATAACATTTTTCCTTCTGGCAACTAACAGGACATGTTCTTGGGCAAGCTTCCCTCACCACAACATGCTTCAGCTCCGCTTGGAACAGACGAGTAAGCTTAATTCATTTTTTAGATCTTGCATTGGATTCATTTCTTTGCTCTTAACGAGTGATAGATGATGCTGATGCTAAGCCAATATTGAAAAGCAATGGAGTCAGCAAGCAATAAACACTAGCATTGATTTTTCACCTCAAGTGCGACAAGCTTGAGAATTGTGACGATGTTTGTCTTCTGGGAATTGTGGTAATCCATGCTGAGGAAGGCACAAGTTTATGTGTAGCTATTAAGCAAAAAAGTGCTCTTATTTCTCTTACTTGTTATCATTGGCTTGCAAAAGTTTGATTGGATATTCCTGTGTCTTTTGCCTGACTATCTTGTGTTAAACACTTTTTATACAGTGTGCTAGATCATGGTCAATCCTCAATTGCTGTCACTAGTATTGACGTAGATGAAGGCCAAATAGTTGGTGATGAGGACCCTACTGCTTCAACTTCGAGGAACTTGTCCGGATTTGTTTCTGCAGATTGCAATGTGCATGTTCCTTCAGATTTTGGAGATTTTAAAATGACCGATGCCCCTACCCATCCCCAAGGGCACAATATTCAAACTCCTGATATCAATGAAATGCTTTTACCTAATAATCGTATTGAAGGTCCATCAGAAGCTACCAATAAAGATTCACGTGCTTTTGGAGTCGATGAAAACATAGTTGAATCTGCTCAGGCTCCATTGACTCCTGGATTGATGGAAGAGGCAACTCCAGCCAATTTTCAGGATTTTCCTGCTTTGAGTCCCCAGGAAAAAAATTCACCATCTGTTGATTTGGAAGCCATTAAACCTGATAACTGTTGCAGTCCTCGTATGGAAATTGAGTGCCTTGATGCGACAAACATACATGACGAAACAGTGGCCTTGGAATCAACTGATATTATTCGAGAGGTACCTTCCTCTGATCTAGATTCTTGTGTACCAAAGCCTGTGTCAGGAGAGCTTTTAGCTGCGACTAGTGTGGCTTCTTTGGAATGTGGCCAGATGAGTGGTGATAATTCACTGAATGGTTTTGCTTCCAATGAGATGAAAGATCAATCAAGTCCTAAAGAGAACCATGATAATGGGGATATCGTATTTGCTAAAGCTGCTCCATCGGGTGATCTGGTAAATGATTCTGGAGAATCTGGGACTGGTAAGCAAACTGACGAGAGTAAATTTGAATCTGGGGTCACATTGGAGGCCAATCATGTTTCAGTAGAGGATAGAATGGAGGCATCAAAAATTAGCAATCAGGATTCTGTAGCAGATTTTGCCCCTTGTTCAACTGCCAATGTTTCAACAGTTAGCTCGAACTGTCTTTTAAGACCATGTGATTTGCTGTTGAATCAAGAGGAGTTGCTGTCTCAAGAGTGCTGTACTGCAGATGAGAATGCCTTGCTGTGTTCTCTTAGGAATTCAGGTTCCAACCCAGAAGCACCAGCAAGTGAGGCAGATGTGCATATTACTGGATCTTCAGTTCTGATTCAAGGTGTTTTTAAGCTCTATTGGCTCTTATTTCTGGATCCTTTTTTATCATAATAAAAATTGCTAGATTGGCTTAGCTTTTACTCTTTTTTAGGTGAAGATTCTCACTCGGCTCATGACATAGACTCTGTGCACCAGAAGAGGGAACTTATATCCTCCGATACAAAGATAATTTCTGACAAGTCTGCGAGTTCAGAGTTTCCCGAACCTGAAAAAATGCTCCTAGCTCCAACTGGTGATGGTGCTCTGCAAAATGATTTAGTTCTGGGTACTGATAACACTGCAGAAAGAGGTATTGCTGAGTCTGATGGGAGTGTTGACAGAAATCAGAAAACCAATGGCAGGAAACGTCGACAAATGGAGAGCACACCGTCTCTGCAGAATGGGAGTTCAGCTAAATTACTTGGCAGGCCTCGCTTGAGAAGAAGTACAGACTATGTTCCTGATGATGATGATGTACTAGCCTCCATTTTAGGTAATTGGTGTTAGCCTGAGATATGGCATTTCTACATTCATAGATCCATTATCATTAGGAAGAATCATGGTTTCTTTCTTTTCATGCGTCAGCCTAAGTTCATCTACATGAATGTGCTATTTCTGCTATATATGAATGACTTAAAAGTTAATTGTCTTTTTTGGTTCAGTTGGAAGGAATCAAGGATTGCATTTGGGGCCTACTCCATCCCTGAAAGTGACATCTCAAAAGCGCCCCCGGTTGACACCTAAAGTTGGCATGACCAAGAGGAAGGTGCTCTTTGATGATGCTATGGTCTTGCATGCTGAGTATGTCCCACCTACCATTGTTCTTGTTTATAGTTAACAATTTATTCTTGTTCACTTTCCTGCTTGCACCCAGCTATTTGTGTATGTGTAGGTTAGTTGCATATACAAGGATACAAGGGAGAAAGTGGGCAGGTGTTTAGAGATATTCTAGGGGAGAAACCTGTTGTAATCTATTATCTACTGGCACAAACTCAACAGATACAACTCACTTCTGGCATTTTAGTGCATACATCTATATATAAGAGAGGGAGAGAGAGACTGAGGGATGGAGGGATGTCTGTCAAATGTTGTTCGAAAGATTTATTGGTTTCTAACTATGATCTGCTTCAAAATATGTTTAGGAGATATCTGATGGGAAGCCTAAAAGGTGGTTGTTTTTATTTTTGGAAATGCTACTAGAAGAGTGGTTTGGGGTCACATCCCAAGGCAAAGTTTAGGTTAAAATCTACTAAATGTTACTATGAATATTAAATATAACATTTGTATCAGACTTCCCATATATATCATAGCTATTAGAAAATATTGTGCTTGTTGTTTGCTATATACCTTTGTTATTCTGCAGTTCAATACGGCAGCAATTGATGAGCACTGAAGACATACGTCGAATACGAAAGAAGGCTCCCTGTACACGTTCTGAAATTTGGATGATCCAGAAATTTTGGAGAGAAGAGGAAATTTTTGATGAATCTATATTACCTGGTAAGCGCTTGTGAAAAATTTGGCCATTATATTCTTCTCATCTCCTATATTCAGAGTAAGGATTCAATGCCAGGATGCCTAGTTAGTTTGTAATTTTTGATCTGTATGTTTGGTTTTATAGTTTCTAGAGTACTGTAAGCCTTCTCTCAAGAAGCTGAAAGAACCTTTTATTGTGTTTATATCTAAAGAAACCTATCAAGAATATGCAAGGAGACTCGAGATTTTATCTGTGGTATGGAACTTTAAGTAATATGTCAACAAACTTCATCAATTGTTCATGTGATGCTAATTGAAGTTTGACTGATTCACTTCGTGATTAAGCAAAGGATTGAACTTGATGAGTAGCACTTTATAACTATAGTTTCCTTCGAGGGCTAGATTGTCCAACTTTGGATTGAAGAACGACTAATATCTTTTATAGTTCCATTCGCCTATTGTATAAGCTCTTTAAACCTTGCTGTTTACTTTCTCTAGAATGGTAAATGTCAGTGTCTCCTTGGAACTTGATGTGACTGCGCGCACTGATAAAGCCTATGGGATGAGGTAGACGTCAAATTAATTTGTATCTAACACCTAACAATAGCATCTCGAATTAACTGTAAGAATGCAAAAACCTTAGATCCATTTCGAAATTTATAGGGTTGAATTTGTAGATTTGAAACCTTAACATGAGTAGTAAAAAAAAATAGGTCAGCCATCTTTTGCCGTGTCTAATTGTGAATGTTTGGAGGTAGTCTATGGAGCTGCTCATAGGGGACTGGAAAATTTTTGAAAACTCTATATTTTTGTGGGAACAGATTTCTTCACCTATGAATATTATACATATTTTATTTTTAGACAGAGTTACTTCTTCTCACTAATTAACCTTGGACTGATGGAGAAAGTTTTCCTTCTCATCCAGGTATATCTGAACTTAATAATTTGCACAACTCAAGATATGATTTGGATGAGAAACCCAATTTTCGGGTTGATGGGTTGCATACTGAACTATCAAAAGAGGCAGAGCGCTCTAGAAACTCAGACGGTATAGGGCAGAGAGAGGAAACTATGGATGAGGCACTTGCAGTCACATTTGACAAAGTTGAAGGGGAAGAAAAGGGGCCACCTGACACCTCTGTTTCCAAGGATCATAGCTGTATTGATGTGGTAGAGTATGATGGTCAAAAGGAAGTGGAATCAGTTCCGGAGTCTTGCCATTTACTAGAAGGTGAGATCTCAGCTGAAAATATGTGCATGCATCCAGAGCAGCAATTGGGACATGAGTTGGTCCTGCCTCCTGATGACCTAAGAATTATAGGTGATGAGACTGCTGCCGCTGTTAAGGACGGAGAGGATATGGTTGGAGCTTTGGATGCGTGTATTGCCGATGATGCATATGTGATGGAAGATAGGGGTGAAAAGACGGTAGAGGCATTCAATCTAGTGTCCAGTTCTGATTGTCATGTTGATGCAAATGAAGTTGAAAGCGATGCGAGGTTGGTCGCTGTCGATGGGATCCAAGTTGAAGAAGATTTTCAAAATGATGCCTTAGTTCTTTCTTCTGATGCAAACTGTATTGCCTCCCATGATCCCATGGAAATTATGGAGGCAGCTGATGCGGTGGCTACTATCACTGCACACCAAACCATCGAAGAGGCACAAGGGAGGGTGGAGCATAAAATAGAAGATGAAGTCACGAGGGACGAATTGTTGGGTAACGAAAAGAACCTCAGCCCAGAAATGGTTTATGACGAGAGGACTTTGGTAGAATCATGTGCACTTCATCGTGATGCTGAAGTTGATAATGCTCCATCAACAGTTGGAGAAAATTCTTGCTTGCAGGAATGTCACCCAGAGGGAGGTCTACTTGCCGAAAGTGCTCCCTTCGACTTTGCAGCTGCTAGAGACTCTAGTGTAAGTTGGCCAGTTGGATTATTAATAGTTCAAATACAATGATGCAGAATTCCATGACTCTTTATTCAACATGCACAAAAGACGGTCTTTTGTTATTATTCGCATGAATGCACATAGTCTTGACTTTTCTGTTTAGGTCCTGTTCACAACCTTGTATGAGGTCACATGCCTAAGGTTACTTACGTTAAGACTCCTTTTCTTTTTTCCAACTTGTTTATGATAATTCTTTTAAATTGTAGCCGCTTAAGATGACCCTAATATCTTTCTTCCTTTTTATCTTTGTGTTTCAGGACTTCTGCAGTGCTGTTGATGGAAATGATACAGGTAGCTTCCTTATGAACCGTAAAACTACAGCTTCTTAGTTCTCAATTGTAGAAAGAAAGAAGTACTATTCCTTCTTTTTATCCAAAATTAACCATGCATTAAACTGTATATGTGGAGATGTTCATGACAATCAATTGGACACAAAGTAGAATCCTCTAAAAGGTTTAGAGTTAGCTATTAAACTCATACCATGCATGCTGGCATTGCGTATCCTGTGATGCATGTACATTGGGCCTAGCATCATCACAAAAAGTACTGAAACCTGAGATGGGTTTTTCGCGACAAGATACTGGGGTCCTCTTTAAATTAGTCTTTCCAGCGGCACTTAAGTAATATTTTTTATACTTAAAGTTTTAAGGAAACGGACTATCTTCATTACTGGAAGATTTTTCCACCCTGCAATAATATAGGTGATAACAGATTTTGGGATTTTTAAACCGATCAGGAAGTCTCAGTATGAGTGTGGCCACCCTATGTTACTAAGTTGCTGAACTTTTTCTGGTTGTTCACTCTTGAAGGCATTTTAAAGCTTGACAACAGCTATTTCAAATATCTCATGCATGTTACAAATAGGCTATCTTGAATCCTTTCATAATCGTTCACTTTCTTGATCTAGACCTAAGTCCATGAAACTTGATTAGTATCGATTGTGCTTACTAACTCTGTTTTTGGCCATAGACACTATAACTTCTTTTGTAACTTAAAGCTAATTATCGTGTGTTTTAGCTCTTCATTTGTTTTCCTTTGGGTGTTAATATTATCGGGTGTCATCTGGAAACAACACCATGTAACCTATCGGAAGAGTAAAGAGAGAATGTCTAAGACTCTAAGACAACTTGTTTTGAAGATAAATTCCTATATTGATTTATTCCATGAGGATCCATAGGTTTAACATTGTATATACCACAGTGGTAGGAGAATTCAACGACATCCAAATGTCTGGTAATGCAGGAATATGAATTTTGTATTGGACAGGAGCCAGTCAAGGACCGGCACAACACGTGCCACTGGCATGGCAATCCTTGGCAGCTTGCATATGTAATCGAGAATTTCAGGGATCTCCATTTTTTTCACCCCCTCAAACAGATGGAGGACATATTAGTACAGACTACAGAATGAGAAAACTTTATTTTTGCATCTTCTTAAGATACTTTCTTTTCCTCCTGTGTGGTGAAGCTTTAAGAATATCTTTGAGATTCTTTGTTTTATAGTTTTACTATTTGACTTGTTCGTAAACTTATTGTTCTCCCTAGACTAGTGATCATGAGGGGACACACTGTTGTATTTGTCATTTAGTTGTGTTCTTCAACAGAATAAAGAACTTATTGATTCTAAGATTTGAGAACCAATAATATTCTCCATCCTGCTGTCGAAATTCTCTTCCAAGTACATGAATATGTCTGTGTCCGTATGTAACATATTTAATATACTGGACTGGATACATTAGAAAAATCGTGATGTTGGGAAATCAAAATATTGCTTAATAGCGAAGATCCTACATAAACTTTTGGTTTTGTAATATAAAGCCTTGTTGGTCCTCCAATCCTATCATCTGTGTCCCCTCAGCAAAAACGTTTAATTTTTCTGTGATTTGGTGGCAAAACTAACTCGTATTCTTGTGGATTCGAGGCCTTGACTCCATCTTGCTTGCATGCTCTTGGGGCATCTCTTACTGCTCTATTTTGACCAACTATGTAGAGCTTCTTCCTGATATGGAAGAGGCAAGTTGTTTCAGTTGTGGAACCACTTGGTCTTTTAGGGGATAATGAATGCTGGGAACTTCTATGCCCACGTTATTGGTCCTCATGCGATGCCACACACCAGCATGCATCTTAGCCAAGCTCATCGCTATCATCCATACTCATGCTATCTGTGGTATTGAAATGGAATTTTACTCACCAATTATTGAAAGATATGGCTAGGACTCAGAAGCATGTAGGGTACATGCAAAGCTAATAGTTGTGCTTCTCCAAAGGAACTGATCCATCTTTTATTCTTCCGTACTTATGTTTTGATCTTTTGTTTGTAAATATGTATGGAGAATAACTGGCAATCCTCGGTCACTTATCTGATCTTAAATCTTCTTCTTTCTCTGTTTAGGGTTTCTAAATGTAGATGACGAAGCAGATTATAATGAAGAAGCAGATAATGATGTGCCAAATTCTGAGGGTTCCCAATCACTTGACAACAGTGGATGGTCTTCGCGCACTAGGTGAAAACACCAAACTGCAATGTTTGTTAGCGTTGTTTTACTGGGATTAATGACTGCACAATGTTTTTCATTAATTGACTGCCAATATCTTTCTGGAAGAAATTGTGAATGATGCATCTTAAGTTTCCTGTTTGCAGGGGTGTTGCTAGGTATTTGAAATCCTTGTTTGATGATGACGCTGGACATGGGAGAAAAGTTGTGGTCATGGACAACCTGTTAGCTGGTAAAAGTCGCAAGGAAGCTTCTAGGATGTTCTTCGAGACTTTGGTATGTCGTTTTTTTCCATATGTTGCTCAAAGCGATTAAACTTTTATCTTGTTTGAGTTGATTACTTGGGTATTAGTTGAGCGTTCCTTTGGGTCTTAACTGTTAAACGAGTCATAGCTCATAGTCTTAAGATTTAGTCAGAGCTCATTTTGGGTGTCTTTTTTGTGCCTTCAAAAGCAGCCTAATTTTTTTTATCTTAAGCCAAGTCATTGTATGCATTTTTGTTTTCTCCTTTCTTTGGCCGAATAAAGAAGATTCCTGTGAATGCATTACCATGGAGATGACAATATGGCTTGTTACTGCTGTAGATGGGAAGAAAAGAAGTTAACAACAAATGTTTTAAAAATTAGCAATTAATAAACACTGAACAGTTCAATGTAACCCCAGAGCTTACAGATGCTTACAAAATAGCAATTGGCACTATGGATCGATATTGTAATTTTGAGCCGCAAACCTTCATGAAACTGTGCACACTCGAACATCCTAGCTGCTTTTTATCTTTAGCTTTTTCATTTTTAATTTTTGTCCTTCTATCTTTACTGATGGAGAACGCGGCAGCCTGATTATTCAGAGGATAGATTTGTACATTAGACCAATGATACACCCTTTTGTTTTAAGAGACAGTGAGAGGTTTTTTCTGTGATTATCATGGCCCCTTACTGTCCTGTTATGTGCCTTTTGTCTTTGCTATGTGCTTTATTTGGATCAGCTTTGTAATACTATTTTGAGCAGGTTGAATTTTATAGCCTCTATCCATTCACATGCAATCTTCTTTCCTTCTGCAGGTCCTTAAAACAAAAGACTATATCCATGCCGAACAGGAGAACCCTTTCAACCGTATCAGCATTACGCCTAGATCCAAGCTTCGAAAGTCAGAATTCTGAAACACATTTCTGGGAAGGCAAACAACAGCATACATAACCTTGTAATTTCATCCTTGTCCAAGTTCTGATGCTCCTCACATCGATTGATCAATAATTTAGTCCTTAGAAAGATTACACGTTCCTATTGGTTCTTTTTTTGGTTCTTAACTTATCACGTAGAAAGGAGTTGTGTGCAGTAGTACCTGTATTAGCATACCAGTTTCAATTTCAGTGTATATATGTAACTTAAATCAGCTGATGTTGATATAACTACTAAAGGTCAGCTTTGTTGTGCAATAGGGCTCTTAATTAAGTTTCTGTTTGGCCTTCCGTGTCGAATTCTGATCTGTACACTGCTTGGCACAGCAATGGTTTTGTTCTGTGGAAATTGAAGTTAGATAAAGATCTTTCATTTCCCTTCATCAGGTCTGGTTTCGATCGTTCACACGGCACATCGAGTGTTAGCTTAGCTTCAATTATTCAGCTTATTCGTTGGAATTTTTTAGATTTTTTGCACTGATTTTTACTAGAATTTACTTTTTTCTTATGATTTTTCATTCTCAACCTTCGTTTTACTATTTTTCTCTTTTTCCTCCCTGAAGTGTGGCGTCTGGTAAATGCTTTTCGTTGTTAGGATGGTCTAGGATATTGTGGTATAAAGAGAATTGGAAAGGTGTTCATATCGTCAGTAGCTCAAGTGGTTAGTACTCGGTGGTGGTGGTGGTAATCGGTTGGTCTCTAGATTCAAGTTCTAAGTCTTCAAATTTGTTGGAAATGTATGGTATTTGTTTCTCTGTAGTAAAAAGCTTAACTAGTCAAAAAAAAAAAAAAAAAAACTATGAGAAATATTATTATATACACCACATCCACATTATTTGTTTTGCATTAAAAATTTAGATTCAACTAATTATCTAGAAACATGGAAGCAAATATAAATATGAAAATCAAGCAGGTAAAAAATAAGACTTGATTTTTAACGTGGAAACCCTCACTGAAAAAATCTGCGGTCCAACTCAAGACTGGGCGAAACTCAGACGTGAGCGATAGCCGATACGTGACGGTCCAACGCAGTTACCTGGTAGGTCCAGTTATAGCCGATCTTAGCCGTAGATCTCCATCCACTTCCGAAAGAAAGGTCACTATTGCATCTGGCCTGTCCACGTGACCGATTGATTATTTTAGTTTATCGGTAATTCAACAGTGGTCAATCAATAAATGATATATCACTGCTGTTCAAAGAAACAATTCAACAAATAAAAGCTCTTTTGATGAGGTCGTCTCCTTTTTTTGACTCAAAAAGATTCAAACTTTCTCCCTGCTACTCTCTCTCTCTCTTTCAGTCTTCTGACTCTTCTCCATGGTTCCAAGCCCAAACCCCTCCTTCTTCCCATGTTCCAACCTCATGAGGCAGTCCACCAACCAACCCTATCTCCACCTACCCTTCTTCCTCACCAATAAAAACCCCTCATTTCCCATACCATCTCATTCCGTAGCTCCTCCAAACCATGTCCTTTTGGATCATCTCAAACTCCTAAACCTCTCAATCAGGACCCATCTCCTCTTCTGGCCAATACCCATTTCGGAGTTCCTCTGAATCGCTTCAAAGTTCCAATCTTTTTGCT
This sequence comes from Narthecium ossifragum, assembly GCA_963920575.1. Taxonomy (NCBI): domain Eukaryota; kingdom Viridiplantae; phylum Streptophyta; class Magnoliopsida; order Dioscoreales; family Nartheciaceae; genus Narthecium; species Narthecium ossifragum. The sequence continues at coordinate 18,426,065 of OY986975.1, read as the reverse complement.
TCAAATCCATCTTTTCCATCATTGATCTCTAGACCATTGTCTTCGTTTGCTTAGAGATCACCACGACAAAATTCATCTATGGATCCCACGAGTTGGCCAACATCTCCCGTTCGGGTGGTCTCCACATTCACCTCTCCGCTCGAGACGATTCTCCGGTCGACTGACGATGGCGCTACTCCCGGCAAGCTGGTTGACTTCGCGGTTGGATTATATCATTCTCCGGTGACCAACGCCATATGGGAAGCCGTGCCGAAGTTCTATGCGAGGTTTCTCAACCCAGTAAAGGATGGCCCTCCACAGACGGAGTTGGTCACGAAGACACCGTCTCAGAGTAGGGCCAGCCTTGTGTATGAGTTCTCAAGTGATTATACTCTTAGAGGGCAATATAGAAATCCGTGGAACGAGGTCTGGGTTGGGAAGCTGCTCGAGGATCTTGATGTGCTGGCTGGATTTATTGCTTTCAAGGTATCAGTCGTTGCGTTCAATAAGGAGATGGTATCTCCTGCAGCAAATTCTATGCTTTTGTTCACTTATCTCATATTGATTCTAGATTTCCAGTTTTATGGCTCTTATCTTCAACTTTTATCCTGACAGGCCTGGTAAATGGGAAACTATAGTAGCTCATTGTCTTGCCTTCAAAATCTTAGAGATTATTATTCACTGTTTGTTTGATATGATGACTATGTTAGACTAGGAAGCACAATTAGCCAATTTTCAATCTGTTGATTGTTGTCCATCTTCATACGCGTACGGATCAGATAGGTTGTTTGACAAATTGCATGTGTTATGACCACTTTGTTTGTAGGCTCATTACCATGAACCTATTGTAGATATTGGATCTTGTCAAAATTAGCAACCAAGTTCTTTCCTAGGACACGGGTTGTCGTACTTGTTTCACCACTATTGCAATGGGGTTCCTATTTGCTATCCACTGGGCATTATAGGGATGAACACAAGCATTGATTACTTGGATGTGGTGGAGATATGCAATCTACTGCATCCTCTTGTATTTGTAGAGCTCAGGATTACAGGATTTTGTTCTTGATATCCACCTTCTTCAAATAGCCATATGTGATATGGCTACGGGAGTTCATGCTTCAGAAGGATTAACTGGTCGCAGATGCTCCTTCAGCTTTCATGGATTACTCGAGTGGTAGTTGAACGAGTATGATGTATTCAACTATAAGCTCCTCCTATCATCTAGCATGGTAACATATTCCTTAAATTACAAATAAACCATAGACTTGAAAAATGCTATGTTGGTTACCAAGGGTTACTGTGTTAGAGTCTTTTAAGCATGGCAAATGGTGATGTATTGCCCTATGTTGCACTTTAAAGTAGTTAGTCCGTAAAAGAACTTCAGGTCTAGGGAACAGATCCATGTCCTAACCACAAGTTTCGCTGAAATCGGCAAAAAACCTGCCTGAATATATTGCTTATTTACCATGGAACTAATATCTGTGACACTGATTTCTATAGTCATAAGTTATAACTGATCAAGTTTTCCCTCTCAGTTGGGTTTATCTTCTACTCTCCTTTATTCATGTCCCATCCCAATTCCTCTTCTCCCCCCAAGACGTTGCCGCTGGTCTGTGCCTCCTTTTCCCTTTCTCCCGCCGAATGTGCTTATTTCTTCCTTTAGAACGTTGCACACTCTCTTCTCCTTTTTCAACTAATCTTTGGCTTCTTCCCTTAAATCCTGTTTCGGCATGTTTGATTGGCAGCATCCTTGCCTTAGGCGTTACCAAGGGTGATGACAGTTGGCATGTTCTTTGCCGCAGCACCTTTCGTTTGAGGAAATGATCGACATGATACAACATTTTGCACTAAAAATCTTTGCTGGCAATTCAATGAGGGTTACATTCTCCACAAGAAATATGGATTTGGACTTTCAGCATGTGAATTCACATTTTTTCCCTCTAGAAAAATTGCATTATTCCATCCTTTTAGTTGTTCTTCGTGGCAGGTTCACATTTATAAATGGTCTTCTGGAAATAACTCAGGATTCATCAAAATAGGGCTAAGTAGTTATTTCTTTGAGGCAAATGGAAGCCACTTGTGGTTTTGTACTGTTTTCAATGTTTGAATTGGTTAACTCAGTACAGTAGAAAGTAGTAGCTGGATCCTTGGTTGTTTGCTTTATGGTTTGGCAACAAATATAACTAGACAGATATCCAATGGCAAGAAACATGTGCTTTGCCAGATATCTGAGCCACGTTCCAAGAATTTCTGTTTGAGGTCCATTCCTTCATTTTTGTTTTTTGTTGCATTTAATTGGAGTTTAGTCAAATCCATTCTGATGGCTGTATATGGCACTCACCTTGTTGTATTGAGGGTTGTCTTTCCAAATTCTACGCCTCCCTATTATTTTTCGGTTCGATTTAAATGTTAGAGGTAATTTATGTATTTCGCCATTTTCAAAACCTAGCTGCTGAAATACTTGCTCCATACCTCCTGCTACATCAGCTTGGCATTACTGGTGTCATGTATGTGATAAGCATGCTGATGTTGCAGAAGGTGATAGATTCTCAGTTACAAGCCATCATGTTCTGCTGTTTGCTACCCAATCTTGTTGGCACTAACATCATGTACTTTAAGTATCTAGCAACCTCTAGTTGAGATAGTAAAGTATTAAGTGTGTAGTATTTTCTCACTGAAAATATGATCCTTTGAATGTTGGCGAAGTATAAGCACCAATTACTGCTAGCAAAAACAACTTTTTGCAATATTTCCTAAATCTAAGTTGTCTCAATCGTTAAATTATTGCTCCAGCATATTTTTGATGATGATCCCATGAGAACGCCTCCCTTGATAGTCACTGCTTCTGTAGACAAGATTGCTCTAAAGAAGCCAATCCAAGTCGATACAGATCTCAAAATAGCTGGTGCAGTCACATGGGCTGGTCGTTCATCGGTTTTGATCCGGATAGAAGTTACTCAAATTCAGCAAGGTAGTCTGGAATGTTGCATGGTTTCTTATGAATCTCTGGAATTTTCTTTTTCGCTTAAATATTGTTAGTAACTTTCCTTTCTGTTCTTTGGTTCAGGGAACACAAAACCTTTGGATACCATAGTTTTGACGGCAGATTTCACATATGTTGCACGTGACTTGAAGACTGGAAAGTCTGCTCCAATCAACCGACTTCGGCCAGAAACTGAGCGAGAAAAGTTGCTTCAAGAAGAAGGGGAAGCAAAAGACAAAGCAAAGAAAAGGAGACGGGAAGAACAGAAAAGAGAGTTGGAGGGAAATCATACTGGTGATGGTAAAACAGAGAGGCTAAGGACACTATTGGCAGAGTCTGGAGTGTTCTGTGATATGCCTGCTTTAGCAGATAGAGACAGCATTCTGATGAGAGACACGGCCCTCGAGAGTTCTCTGATTTGCCAGCCTCAGCAAACGAACTTGTATGGTTTAATTTTTGGAGGATTCTTGATGCACCAATCATTTGACCTGGCCTTTTCCACTGCATACGCTTTTGTTGGTCAAATGCCTTGCTTTCTTGAGGTTGATCATGTGGATTTCTTGAAACCTGTGAGTAGCCAAACTCTGCTCTTACCTTTTTGCTTTTTACTGAATATTGCTGGTACAAATAGCATATGTCAGCACTTATGCGAGCTTAAGTATAGATCCTGAATCTGCTTTCCTTAAATGGACACAGAAGTTTATAAATTAATCACTATTCTTTGAAGTTCAATTGCCTCGAATTTTTGTAGTGCTTTCCTGTACTAGCCTGGGAAGGCAGGAATTGTTTTTTCTTATTGTAATTTCTACTTTATAGGCTAAAGAGTTGATGCTTTGATTTAACTGCTTCTTTAAATGTACTTCTTAAATTGCAGGTGGATGTGGGAGACTTCCTTCGCTTCAAGTCGCGTGTTCTATACACTCAGCTAGAAAACCCTGAGCAGCCTCTGATTAATATTGAAGTTGTGATTCATGTAGCAAGGCCAGAACTCCGAACTAGTGAGGTAAATCGATTACAGAAGTCTAGGAGATTTATGCAGACACAGATACTGATTTCTGCAATGTAGTTCATAGGGCCTGTAGATTCTAGCATTATTTGAAATATCTGTCTTGATTGACATCATATTATTATGCTGTGAACAGGTAGCAAACGCATTGTATTTCACATTTACCATCAAACCAGATGCCGTGAAAAATGGCTTGAAGATGCGCAGTGTTGTCCCGGGCACAGAAGAGGAAGCTCGCCGAGTACTGGAACGTATGGATGCTGCCAAAATAGTTGAATAATCCCTCATCTTTCATGAAGATTATAAGTAGTGCAAGTATAGATGAGTTCTACAGCGATATCTAGCTAGGAAAGAACAAGAGCTGGTTAAGAAATAATTTAAGCCAGTGATACTCACCTATGTATTCCAATTTTTTCAATGTTGCGAAAAGCTCCTATATGAACATTTGAATCTTGCCTCTTCCACAATTTCCTTGATGGATTAAGGTGGGTGGATTTGTACTTCCCCTTCCAAGCATAAGTTTCATTTTTAAAAAAAATGCCATATTAACGGATTAACTGAGTTAAAATTGTGATTAAAATTGGATATTAAGATGGTTATGCATGGTTTAATCTCCATATAAATACATTGATCTTTATGTCTAAACACATTTAAGATGCTTTATAACTTTGGGTGGGATTTTAATCAAGAAAATTGAGTTTGCTAATCAAAATGAAGGGCATTTTTTAAATTATTCTGATGTTATTTTCAGGAGAAAATATGATATTTAATATATTTTGAAGGTGAAATATTTAATATGATATTTGATATTTTTTTCACTGTTTGAAAGGAAAACAAACAATCTCTTTCTCTCACTCTCTCCCTCTCTCTCTCTCTCTCTCTCTCTCTCTCTCTCCCCATTGTTCTAAGTTCTCTTGCATTCCAACCTCATGAGGCCCCCCACCAAGAACCCTTCTCTCCAGCTCCCCTTCTCTCTCATCACCAAAATCCTCTACCCCTCAAAACCATCTCATTCTTTTGGCTCTCCAAATCCAAATCATCTCCACCAATCCAAACCTCCCAAATCCACCTCAAAACCATCTCTTTTTGAATCAAGACCCTTCTTTCAAACCACCCAAACAAACACCCCTCCTAGTTCTACTCTAAACCCATCTCAAACCACTCCTAAACCCCTGTTTCCCTTCATCCAGACTTCTCAAAGTAATCCCTTTTCTTGTATTGGCCAATACCCATCTCGTAATTCACCTCAATTTGTCCAAAGATCTAATCTTTTTGCATCGAATCCATGTTTTCCATCATTTATTTCTAGACCATTCTCTTCTTCTACGCAGAAATCACCACCCCAAGAGACATCCATGGATTCCACGAACTCGCCGTCGTCTCCCATCCCGGTAGTCTCCACACTCGCCTCTCCTTTCGAGAGGACTCCGCCGGCGATTGACGCGAGCTCGACGCTCAGCAAGCCGCTCAGCTTGTGGCCTGGGATGTATCATTCTCCGGTGACCAATGCGCTATGGGAAGCCCGGGCGAACATCTATGAGAGGGTTCTCGACCGGTCGAACGATGACCCTCCGCAGACGGAGTTGCTCACCAAGACACCGTCTCAGAGTAGGACCAGCATAATATATCACTTCTCAAGTGATTATATTCTCAGAGAGCAGTATAGAGATCCATGGAACGAGGTCAGGATTGGGAAGCTGCTTGAGGATCTTGATGCGCTTGCTGGAACTATTGCTGTGAAGGTATTCTTGTTGTTGCATTTACTAACGAGATATTATATACTGCAACAAATTCTTGTGTTAAATTATGACAACCATGTTAGAGTGTCAGACTAGGAAGAATAATTAGCCAATTTTCAACCTGTTGAACATTTTCTGTCTTCAGAAGCATGCGGATCATAGAAAATCGTGGACAAGTTATATATCCCACAATCACTTTGTTTTGTTGGCTCATTTTGGTGAACTATTGAAAATCTTGCTGTACTTGCTTTACTCCACCAGTATTGCAATAGGATTGTGATATGATGTCATCGGGCATGCTTGGGCGATATGGACATTGATTAATTGGACGTGTTGGAAATGTGCAACCCAGCACATCCTTATATACTAGTGCAGATAGAGATCAGGAGCTTTTGTTCTTGATTTCTTCATAGGATAGGCACGTGGTAGGCACATAGATATTGGATTTCATTTCTTAGAAGGATTCACTGGTTGCAGGTGCTCCTTCAGCTTTATGGATGTTGAAGTTTTTTCCTTTCTTGAGTGGTAGTTGAACTGTATCATGTATTCGACCATAAGCTGCAAATTCCTTTTTACAAACTTCAAACATATCACAGAAATAGCAACCAATGCTATGGTGACAAGCAATACTTATTGTGCCAGAGTTAGCACTGTGAATGGGGACATTATGATTTTGGATCCAAAATCTCGTAAACTCAAGTTTCACTCGAAATATGTGCACAATCTTGAATCTTCTGTTCACCTACCATAACTATAGACATCTATAACTGCAATACCGACTACTATGCTGTAAGTTGTATAGGTACGTATCCTCTCCTCTCCATCGGGGTTATCCTCTCCTCTTGTCTGTCAATTGCCCCACCCACCTCCTCTTCCTCTCAGAAGCCGTCGCAGCTCTTCTGCCTCTTCTATTACACTTGCTGATATTCTTGTTCTTCCTATATTGCACACCATCTTCTCCGTCTATCCCTGGTCTTTGGTTGGTTAAGCACTTTGGATCAGTAACCTCGTGCCAGTGGCATGGCCAAGGGTGCTGTGTTATGAGATTTGCCGCAACACTTATTGTGCCAGGAAATGGTCAATGCAGTACAAAATTCAGCACTATATCCTTTAGTAAGTTGATGCATTTGCTTGCATCTCAGAGAGGTTTAAACTATCCAAAAAATATATGGATTTGGACTCTCAACATGGAAATTTGCAATTTTTCCTTCTACATTCAGAAGTTATTTCATTCCTTTAGTTGTTCTTCCTTGCAGTTTCAGATCAGTAGATGGATAGATTGCTAGGGATCCCTGACATGCTTTGCTTCAAGCGTATGATATAAAATTCCCACAATTCATCAAGACATGGAATTTTTTCTTGCGCCAAATGGAAGTTTGCTGTAGTTTGGATCAATATATACATTTGACCTTCTGGAAGTATTACGTGCAATTTGTCATTGTCAAACCTCTCTGTGGTAGTATTTGCTCTAGGCTTCTGCCGGATCAGCTTGCCACTAACCGGGTGATGTTCGTAGTAGACATGCTTATGTTTGAAAATCTTACAGATTCTCCATATAAAGCCATCATGTTTTTGCTGTTTGTTGCGCCATGTTATTGGCCCTAGCATCATGTTGGAATTTTTTTTTTGACATATCTAGCAACCTCAGGTTTAGATATCGAATAGATAATTACATATGTAGCATGTTGTCACCTTATATTTGATCCTTTAAACTATTGCTTAAAAATTGACATCAACTAATGTTGGGTAAATGATATTAGATCATGTTTACATTCTCTGAATTGTGGCACTGAGTTGTTTCAATAGTTACATTTTGCTCCAGCATTGTTCTGATGATGATAGCATGACAAGGCCTCTCTTGTTAGTCACTGCTTCTGTAGACAAGATTGTTCTAAAGAAGCCTATTCGAGTAGATACAGATCTAAGAACAGCGGGTGCGGTCACATGGGTTGGTCGTTCATCCATTGAGATCCAGATGGAAGTTACTCAGGTTCTGCAAGGTAGTTTGGAATCAGCATGATTTCTAATGAATCTCTGGAATTTTCTTGTTCGCTCAAATTTTGTTGGTAACAAACCTTGCTATTCTTTGGTTCAGGCATCACTACACCATCAGATCCCATTGTGTTGACGGCAGATTTCACATTTGTTTCACGTGACTCAAAGACTGGAAAATCTGCTCCAGTCAACCGGCTTTGGCCAGAAACTGAACGAGAAAAGTTGCTTCTAGAAGAAGGGGAAGCAAAAGACAAAGCAAGGAAAAAGAAAAGAGAATTTGAGAGAGGACATATTTTTCATTGTCAAGCAGAGAGGCTAAGAACACTTTTGGCAGAGGGTCGAGTGTTCTGTGATTTGCCTGCTTTAGCAGATAGAGACAGCATTCTGATGAGGAACACGTGCCTTGAGAATTCACTCATTTGCCAACCTCAGCAAAGGAACTTGCATGGTAGAATTTTTGGAGGTTTCTTAATGCACCGAGCATTTGAGCTGGGCTTTTCAACTGCATATGCCTTTGTTGGTCAAATGCCTTGCTTTCTCGAAGTCGATCATGTGGATTTCTTGAAACCAGTGAGTACCCAAAACTACCATTGCGATTGCTTTTTTTTTGCCCAATCTTCCTGATACAAATAGCACATGGCAACATTTATGATGTCAGCTTATACTGAAGAGGCTGTTAAATGATCATTGTTGAGCTCTGATTGCCTACATTTTTGTAGAGTTTTCATGTGCTAGATTGGGTAGGCGGGAATTGATTCTCTTTTTTTCTTTTATGTCATTAGTTAGTTTGAAGCTAGCAATTTTGTCTAAAAGGTTGATTGGTCAGTTAAACTGTTTCTTTACATTTACTTGTTGCATTTACAGGTGGATGTTGGAGACTTCCTTCGCTTCAAGTCTTGTGTTTTGTATACGCAGCTAGAAAACCCGGAGCAGCCATTGATCAATATTGAAGTTGTGGCTCATGTAGCAAGACCAGAACTCCGAACTAGCGAGGTAAATCCATTATGGAAACCTAGAATACATATATAGTAATGCACAATATAGCACTTGGATCTGGTAGGTTCTTTGCCTTTTCTTATGTCTTACTGTTGTGCTGTGAACAGGTGTCAAACACATTTTATTTCACATTTACTGTCAACCCAGATGCCTTGAAGAATGGATTGAAGATCCGCAACGTCGTCCCTGCCACAGAAGAAGAAGCTCGCCGGGTACTTGAACGCATGGATGCTGAGAAATTGTTTGGCTAATCTCTCTTCTTTCATGATGATACAAGGGACCGGCCGCAATTAAAGATAAGTTCTACAGTGATCTAGCTAGGAAAGTGCAGGCGTTGGCTAGGAAGTAAAACTGAGCTGGTGATGTTCACTAATGTGTTCCCATTTCAATGTTGCGAAAAGACCTGCATGGACATTTCAAGAGTTCGCGTCTTCCTAAGGATGAAATGTACAGTTTCATCGCTGCAATCATTCTTTCATCCAGCTAATTGGTGCATTTGTGTATTCCAACATAAGAAACCTTTTGGGTTTCCTCATGAAAGTTCAAAAGTTTGCCATTTCCTATTTTAACACTTGTATACAGAATTATGCAACAAAGTGCAGTAGTGGAAATGTGCAAAGCTTCAATTCTGTGCCGCTATGAATAAAATTAGTATCCAAGGTTGCTGGCTTCTTTTTATGTTTTTTCAGGGATATTTACGTATATGCCACTCAGAAGATCATATAGGCTGTTGTGTTTTTAAATGCACCACCACTTTTACTAGGTGTTTGGTTGCGTGAATCGCCGGTGCAGGTGCATCGTGGGATGCATGTATTGTGGTCACGATGTGGGATGCATGCATCGGTCATCTGATGCAGGTGTTTGGTTTGCTTTTGTGATCATATGATGTAATATTATTTATATAATGTTCATATTAAAATAATATTATATTATTCGTATAATTTCCATATAATGATGTAATAAAGTTAAAATTTAATATATATTATATGATGTTTTAATATTATATATATTAAAATTTAATTTTATTGCATCATTGTGTGAACATTATATGAATAATATATATATATAT
>OY986975.1:18353272-18416098 GCA_963920575.1 Narthecium ossifragum | reverse complement strand
GGGGGGGAGAGGGGGAGAGGGGTAGGTTAGGGTTTTTTTAATGTTTTTATTCTTTTTTTTTAAATGAAAAAAACTCAGAATTGTAGTGTGTTGAGTCCAAATGGTGGTGTAGATAGCCGCACCCTAGTATAATTCATCGGTGAAATTAGACGTTAGATGTTCGTTACACGTTCACATGTTCACGTACACAAAATATTATTGTTTTAATAATCAGTCGCTCCGTTTTTATTGTTGTTCTGGAGTCAAATGCTGGCGCCAAACCCCTCCTTCCTCCCAAGATCTCATTCTTTAGCTTCTCCCCAAATTTTTGGATCATCTCAAGCTCCGAAACCTCTCAATCGGAACCCATCTCCTCTTCTGGCCAATACCCATTTCGCAATTCGTTTGAATCGCTTCAAAGTTCCAATCTTTTTGCACCAAATCGCCCCAATTTGTCCAAAGATCTAATCTTTTCGCATCAAATCCAATATTTTCCATCACTGGCACAGCCATCCATGGATTCCATGAGTTGGCTGTCATCTCCCGTTCCGGTGGTCTCCGCATCCGCCTCTCTGCTTGAGAGGATTCCGCCACCGTCGACGCCCCGCAAGCCGCTCGACTTTTCGGCTGGGATTTATCTTTCTCCGGTGACCAATGCCTTGTGGGAAGCCCTACCGGGGTTCTATGAGACGCTTTTCTACCCAACAAAGGATGGCCCTCCACAGACGGAGTTGCTCACGAAGACACCGTCCGAGAGCAGGGCTACCCTTGTATATAAGTTCTCGAGTGATTATACTCTTAGAGGGGAATATAGGAATCCATGGAACGAGGTCGAGATTGGGAAGCTGCTTGAGGATTTTGATGTGCTGTCTGGAATTGTTGCTTTCAAGGTATCCCAGTGGTTGCATTCAATAAGGAGATGGTATCCCCTTTAACAAAAATTCTATGTTTATGTTCATTTGTTTTATTTCAATTCTAGATTTCCATTGTTATGTCTATTATCTAGCTAATTTTGAAGAGGTCCAATATCATCAATTCTAGGTTCTATATTAGCTCATTTGTCTGGCCTTCAAAAGGTTGGAGATTATTATTGCTGGTTTGGTGTTAGATTTGATGACTATGTTAGACTAGGAAGCATAGTTAGTGAAATTTCAATCTGTTGATTGTTCTCCATCTTCATAGGCCCGCGGATCAGAGAGTTTGTCGGCAAATTTCATGTCATATGATCACTTTGTTTGCAGGTTCATTATCATGGACCTATTGAGGATATTGGATCTCTTCAAAATTAGTCTTAAGTTCTTTCCTAGGACACGGGATGCCGGGCTTGTTTCACAACTATTGCAATAGGGTGTCTGTTTGCTATCCACTGCGCATTATAGGGATGAAGATGTGTATTGATTAAGTGGACGTGCCGGAGATATGCAATCCAGTGCATCCTCTTATATTTGTATAGTTTAGGATTTCAATTTTCGGTGTTAATTCCACCTTCTTCAGTTAGGCATATATATATATGGCTACTGGAATTCAGGTGCTCCTTCAGCTGCATGGATATTGAAGTTTTCTATTACTTGAGAGGTAGTTGAACGTGTTTGATGTATTCAACCATAAGCTCCTATCATCCAGCATGTTAATATATACCTTTAAATTACAAATTAACCATAGACTTATAAGAACACTATGGTTGTAAGCAAGGGTTACTGTGATAGAGTCTTCTCAGCATGGCGAATGGTGTTGGATCGCCATAGGTTGCATAATAGAGTAGCTAGTCCATAAAAGAACTTGAAATCCAGGGTACAATACAAATTTGTCCTAACCTCTTGTTTCACTCAAATTAGGCACAAAACCTGCCTGAATATATTGCTTATTCTTCATAGAGTCGTACCTGTGGTACTGACTTCTATCGTTGTGAGTTATAATTGGTCAAGTCTTCTCTCGATTGATGCAGTATCCCAACTCTTCTCCTCCCCTGTAAGATGCCGCCGCTGGTCTGTTGCCTTGTTTTCTCTTTCTCTTGCCAATTCTTATTTCTTCCTATGCTGCACACTACCTTCTCGTTATTCAACTAATCTTTGGTTTCCTTCCGTAAAACCTGTTTCGGCATGGTTGGCCAGCAGCCTCCATGCCGTCGGCTTTGCCAAGGGTGCTGACAGTTGACATGTCCTTTGCTGCGGCACCTATCACGTGGAAAGTCATGAACATGGTAGAAAATTCTGCATTATGTTCCTTAGTAGTACATTGATCTATTTGCTGGCATCTCAAAGAAGATTAAGTTATCCACAAGAAAATATGAATTTGGACTTTCGGCACATGAATTCGCAATTCTTCTCTCTAGAAAAATACATACTTTTGTGAAGTATCTGGCAACCTTTGCTTGAGATAATTAAGAAAGGATTCAACCTGTAGTTAGTATTTTCTCACTATACATTTCATTTAAAATATTGATTAAATATAAGCACCAATTGGTGCAAGCTAAAACAATTTTTTTTATATTTCCTAATCTGAGCTGCTGAAAGTTGAATTATTACTGCAGCATATTTCTGATGATGATGCCATGACAAGGCCTCTCTTGGTAGTCACTGCTTCTGTAGACAAGATTGTTCTAAAGAAGCCAATCCAAGTGGATACAGATGTCACAGTAACTGCTGCAGCCACATGGACTGGCCGTTCATCCATTGTGATCCGGATAGAAGTCTCTCAGATTCAGCAAGGTCGTTTGGAATGTTACATGATTTCTTATGAATCTTGGGAATTTCCTTGTTCACTCAAGTAGTGTCAGTAACTTTCCTTGTTGTTCTTTGGTTCAGAGAACTCTACATCTATGGATTCGATAGTGTTGACAGCAGATTTCATGTTTGTTGCACGTGACTTGTTGACTCGAAAGTCTGCTCCAATCAATCGACTTCGACCAGAAACTGAGCAAGAAAAGTTGCTTCTAGAAGAAGGGGAAGCAAAAGACAAAGCAAGGAAAGGGAGAAGGGAAGAAGAGAAAAAAGAGAATTTTGATGCTCAAGCAGAAAGGCTAAGGACACTATTGGCAGAGAGTCGAGTGTTCTGTGATATGCCTGCTTTAGCAGATAGAGACAGCATTCTGATGAGAGACACATGCCTTGAGAATTCACTAGTTTGCCAGCCTCGGCAAAGGAACTTGCATGGTATAATTTTTGGAGGATTCTTGATGCACCAAGCATTTGAGCTGGCCTTTGCTACTGCATATGCCTTCATTGGTCAAATGCCTTGCTTTCTTGAAGTTGATCACGTGGATTTCTTGAAACCTGTGAGTAGCCAAACTTGCTTTTACCATTTTGCTTTTTACTGAATATTGCTAGTACGAAAAGCATATGTCAACACTTATGCGAGCTCAAGTATAATGCTTTCACATGATCGATCCTGAATCTGCTTTGCATAAAATGGATGAATTTTTTTAATTCATCACTATTCTTTGAAGTTCAACCGCCTTGAACTTATTCTAGTGCTATCCTGTGCTAGCCTGGGAAGGCAGGAATCGTTTTTGTTCTTTTATTATTCTCCTTTCCGAGAATTGAAGGTGGCAGTGTTTTTGTTCTGGCTAAAAAGTTGATTCTTCGATTGGACTGCTTCTTTACATGTATGGTTAACTTGCAGGTAAAAGCAGGAGACTTCCTTCGCTTCAAGTCTTGTGTTTTGTATACTCAGCTAGAAAGCCCTGAGCGGCCTCTGATCAATATTGAAGTTGTTATTCATGTAGCAAGGCCAGAACTCCGAACTAGTGAGGTAAATTCATAATGGAAGCCCAGGAGATTTATGTAGTCAAGGATACTAAGTTCTGGAATATAGCTCATAGGCTAGCATCATTTGAACTATCTTTCTTGATTGAACTCATATTCTTATGCTGTTAACAGGTAGCAAACACATTGTATTTCACATTTACCGTCAACCCAGATGCCTTGAAGAATGGCTTGAAGATACGCAACGTCATCCCGGGCACAGAAGAGGAAGCTCGCCGGGTACTCGAACGCATGGACGCTGCGAAAATAATTGTTTAGTCTCTCATCTTCCATGATGATTATAAGAACTGCTAGTAAAGATAAGCTCTACAGTGAGCTAGCTAGGAGAGAACCGGTATTGGTTGAGAAATATAAATTAAACTGGTGATATTCACCAATTTGTTCCCATTTCATGCTGGGAAAAGACCTCTATGAACATTTCTAAAGTTTGCCTCTTCCTAAGGATGAAATGTGGTCATCCACACTTTCATTGCTGCAATCATTCTTTCATTCAGCTAATTGGTGGGTTTTTGTATTACAACATAAGTCTCCTTTTGGACTTCCTAATGAATAAAGCTAGCATCGCATATGACTCCTGTTTCTTTTGATTCTGATTCCAATTTGGCTTACTATTTTCCTTTTACCTATTTCCAAAGCCATTTGACTTGCTAAAACAAGCTCATCTTTCTCAGTCACTCTACCCAATTGTATAGGAAAATCCTAAATACACCACAAAAATTAAAGTACACCAACCCATTTTTCATTTGGTTCCAGTATAGAAGCATGCTTGGTAGGCAACCACCAAATGAGAATGAAAAATTACATAGTTTGGTGTTTGTCCACCCAACATGTTTTTATATATTTTGACGGGCAACCACAAAACATGCTTTTATACATTCGGTATGGTGTATTTAGAATTTACCCAATTACATAATTGGACTCTCTGGATAGTAAAGAAGTCATCCTTGGCAGCATCCAAAGAAATCCCAAGAGGGCCTACTAAAAAACCCTTGTATACATAACTATGAATGAGAGTACAGCAGAGGAAATCATTTGGTAGCCCTATGTGCTAGGGCTAAGAACAATGTTCTAAGCTTATTTCTGTGCCACTGTGAATAAAATAAATATCAGAGGTTGCTACTTGAAAGTCTTCATTTTGCCTGATGATTGAAGTGGGACAGAATTTATAAGACTTGTCAGAATCATACAACCTAATTGGTGCCCAGAAACTAGGTACAAAATTCATAGCTTTAGATTACAGAGAAGGGAATTTCCAGTAAATATACTTGGCGTAGATGTACATTCAAAAAGGCCGATTCCCTGAGTTTATTCTTACCTACATATAGATGTTCTTCTGTATATATATATTGGGCCGAAACAAATTTAAGAATGTTTTCCATTGATTTCTACACATGGACTAAAGAAAAATTATGCCTGGCATTTGATCAGCTGGCCTACATGCTGACATGCAGCAAAAACTTTCACCTGATCAGCGACTCAGCGTCACAAGTAAAGTTCTATGATGATGATGAACTTTCATCATCAGAGCTTTCAGGCCTCAAGGCATGAATCATAGGAAATAGTGGTGGCAGCGTGGGATTCACGGGCACCGGAAACTGTTTTTGTGAGCTGGCGATGCTGCGGTCATTGATCTTTCCAACTTCTTTGCATACCTGATCTAGAGTCGATAGGAAGTCTCTTACCACCATGAAAATTCTGAAAGGATGAGCTTCTTCCTTAGCTGAATTACCATGAAAGTACTCTGTTATTTCCTTAACCAGAGACAACGCGACGCTCTCCTGTGCTTGGACCTTAATGATTTCATCCTCCGCCTTCTTTAAGAACCCGTTCATGGCTTCATGGAATCGTTGGTTGCTATAGCTCGAAGTTGAGGTTTCATTCAATCTTATGACGTCGTTGACTTTTCCTATTCCTCCGGCAAGTTTGGAGACATAGCTGCCAAGGACATCGGAATCCATAGCTGCTGCTTTCTTCACATTGCTGAGTTCACCACCAAGCCCTGCGACAACTTGAAGTCCGAGCTTTTTGTGCTCGAGATCATCTCTTAGTGTACTTGGCTGAACTTTTGTGGTAGTTGGACTTGCAGCCGACATGCGGGAGCCTTCTGCCCGGATGATTTCTTGGACGACGAAGTGAAGAAGAGTGGTCTTTCCATCAGTGCCCTTGACGTCAACTAGTTTCAGGAGTGTATCGAGCTTAAATGCTCGGGCATCACCCCTGTTGGTTCCGACATTCATTCGATTTCCGGTCTTTAGGACAGCCTCTAGAAGCTTGAGGAACAACCTGCTGGTCCGCAGCTCTTCACAGGCTGCCTGAGAATTAAATTAGTGATTAGCTAAATAAAAAAAAACACCAAACCACATGATCTGCAATAACTGTTTGTTTTCTAATAGCTGTTGTCATAAATACTTTTGCTGTCACAGGCAGAACAGTGCACAAAACACAGAATCCCTAAAAGAACTAAAAAAGTTTTGTTTAAAGAATGGGATTTATAAACATGTGTGCCATGAATGATTCGGTTTATTGATGCAGAATTCAACACAGTTATAGAGACTTGTCCACCTCTCCTCTGGACATAGGTCACCAGTTTTACAGGAGAACAAAACAAGATTTTTTGTCAAAATTGAAAGAACTTGGATAAAGAAGCTTACAGCATAAAATGACTTTCAATGATAACGCAGAGATGTTATCTTTAACTAATACGTGCATTTCAAACATGCAGAGATGTTGTCTTTAACTAATACGTGCGTTTCAAACATGCCAAATAAATGCAGATCTTCTTTCCATGCACGAGAAATGAAAAGTAAGGTCTCCCTTTCACAATGCTAATGCCAACTAGTGCTGTCAACCATGGCAATTCTCCAGTTTTGCTTTTCTTGTTCCTATGAGAATTACTTGTCCACATTCAATTCCCCATATATCTCTGTGCACTAATCCATGTTGCAATCTAAAGCTAAAAATAAATCCTGCATTAATTGATTTCAAAACTCTATGCTGCAAACTCCTGGAACTTTTCCTCATTCCATGTGTTACATTTCAAGCCTGTTATAGCTCCAACTTGAATCATTCAGCGCTAAATGGTAAAGCAGTTATTCTCTGAGCAAAGTCTGCGAATAAAACATCTCCTTTTGGGCCCAAAGGTCCCAGAATTTAGGAACTGATGAACAGTATCATGTGTACAACTAGATGCATGGCATGAGATGATACATAATAGGCGAAGGAAAATTTTTTATAGTATGTCTAGTTCGTATTTGCGGAGTCATAAGATCAAGTAAAGCAATAACTGGATAAAGTAACCTCAGATAAGATACTTATGTTCAAAAAAAAAAATTGAGACTAGAGTAGAGCAAATTATCATGAGTTGCCTTTCCGGTAACAGGTGCTACCAACACTCAAGAATAGCAAGAAAATGGGCTTCCAAATGGGGCACTAGGAACTGAAAGGAATGGTATTATGTGAAGCTTTATGTACCTACTCAAGGCTAATTGCTAAGAACCCATTAGCAGATCATTTGTGAGGACAAATAGAGAAACTTGTCAAAGAGGCAGGATAAAACACAAGGTCATTAAGATTCATTTGTAGTATTCCCCTGACCTTTTTCTATAACAGGCTTAGAGCTTAAAGGTTCTTAATGCTGAATACGGTTTTTGATCAGAAAGCATGAATGGCGTTCACGATCTTAGAATGTAGTATATAATTAGAATGCATATACAATGGTATAAATACATACGGGGACCTGAACACATGAGTTGGATTTCTCACTTCCTATATCAGACAGATTCACTGGCATCTAACACACAGGTATAGTGTCATAAACACGTGGGAGATCAAGTAGAGTACAGATTTCTTTGTGACAAGGTATACATGAGAAAAAATTAGTGACCTAAAGAAAGTGAAACCAAGCACGTCATAAGTTACACACAAGCTCTTCTTAAGTTATGCACAAGTTAAATTATTCATGCTTACAAATGGAACCAAGTGCAGTTTGGACGCATTAGAACATACATGCCAGCATTGAAGGACGTCAAGGAATTATTGATATCAGATTTCAGCATTATGTTCGAATACCCTAAAGCAGGATTACTTCGAAGCATTGAGGTGCTATAAGGAAAGTAATCCCTTTGAATGAAGAGATTAGCAAGCACTGAGCATATGCAAAGTCTCAATTTCCATATATAGTCAGAGTTATAACAATTGACGGCCATTGGTTGTTGTTTGCTGACAATTACGAGTCTGTAATCATGATGAGATGGTAGATACATTTTCAACAGACAAGCAGTGAAGTGCAAGATGTATATTCTAAGATGTTCATTTTCTACATCCATAGATGTATGACAGACAGAAAAGCAGGTTAAAACTGGTAGGTTGCAGGTTTAAAAAGAAATGTCATATAGAAGGTAGCTTAATCTAAGAAGACGAGTCAAATATTATGTGAAGTTGTTTCTTATGGGTCCAGAGCATAAACATGTTTCAATCTCCAAAGATACAGATAACAGGTAAGACAAATGGTCTTTGGAGTTTGTAATGAGATCTTAATCCTGAACATGCTAAAAATGTTGATACTATTTATACCTACCTAATATGCTCAAGCTCCTGCTCAACATTCATCATGTTCCCTTATTCTTATGCAAAAATAGATAATGAAGGAGATGAACAAGGCAAATACATAATCACATTTAATGTACCTCAAGAGTGTCAAATGACTTCTTTAGATAGTTGACCTCTGAATCAAAATTGGCAATGTATAGCATGGCTTCTATTCTCTTGAAAGCAAATGGTATATCAACCACTGCCTTGAGAAATTTTTCTGCTGGGCCAAGCTTGATTGGAGAGTCATCTTTGTACTGTTTTAGTTTAAGCTCTTCCTCTTTGGTAGGACCCATCCTTACAAGAGTCTCCAAAAGTTCTGTTCCCAAGCTATCTGTATTACCTGTTTTCAGCAGAGCAACTTCTAAATTAGGAAGCAAGTGCCAGATAATAATACACACAGCATTACTTGTAAAGGTCAAAAATACAGAGTGCATATAAAGTACCATTGCGACTAACATAAGTTTGTGGGTGAATATGCTTGACATAGGTCAACAGAGAGCAAATTATAGCAAAAGGTGACTCCAGGAATTTCATCATTCCAATGCAAAAGCTCAAAGGGACTGTGGAGTGTCTATGAGAAAGAAGATGAGATTTTTCGTGCAAGAAGTCATCATTCAAGAGGAGCACAGCGGCGTCTGATTTTTTTCACTTTGCCACCAACCAAGATTTTGGCAAGAATCTTACACAAACAAGAAAGGTGAAAGATGCAAAGTGTTCCTATTCAATTGCAGAACCCCATGACTCACGAACATGGATATATGCAATCATCTCAAACTTAAAAACTGAATGCAAGACATGGTTTATCCAGTACATGTCAGTAAAAAGTGTGAATTATGATAGAAACTAACAAAGAGATAAATGCCAGAGTGAAGAGCTGAGTTCGGGTAGCTCCTAATTCCAGTAACTATGAACACATGACAAAACTGCCTGAACAGGCATTTCCATAGCAATTGAGCGGCAGCACCATAAAAGCTTAATCTCATGAAAAGCCTGACTCGGCATAATCCGCAATGAGCTAACACCTAAAACTAACTCAAACTTATGGGTAGTCACTTAAATTAGCTGCAGCTTCAAACAAAACCAACTCAACCCACCAGAATAGCTCTGCCACTTCAATTTCAGCTCTCCGTTGCTTAAACTTCATGTATCAATCAGACAAAAACTACAACTTTGTCATTTTATATTTAAAGGGAAGATGTATTTTGAACAGAAAAAACGGCACAACATTGACCATGCGACTTTGAACAAGAGGGAACGAAATCGGTATAAAAAGCTTAAGCATAAGCTTAAATCGGTCTGCAATTTCAGTGATACAGCAACAAATTTGACAGTTAGTAGTGACAAATGTTGAAATCTCATACCTTCCAAGAGGGCATCACAGACTTCCTCTTTAGTAACATTGAGTGCCCTCAGCAGGATCGCGATATTCTGAGACTTCTTTGGATCGAGCACCCTGTTTTCATGATTTGGCAAAGGAAGGACCTGCCGCTTGTTCATCTCCGTTGTTGGCGCCGTGTTCGTCGCATTGCAAACAAATAATTTCTCAATCATCTCCTCATTCAACCTGCCAGCATATTGAAGAATACAAATCAATAAGAGAAACAGACCCAGATTGTCAGAACAGAAGATGACTAAAACTGAAGGAGATCAGAAGATTTTTTTACTGGAATGAGCTCGCTTTCAGCTGATCCCACACCATTGCTCGATCCGAACTAGCCCGGACTTTATCCCAGTGCAAAGGCTTCAACTTTGGTCGATGGTTCTCCTCACTCTTCTCATTTGAATCAGAAGTTTCAGGCGATTCAGCTGGGAACACAGCTGTGTTGGAGTTCTTGAATCCAGTGGATCTGGGTGGTGTAAGAACCGGTGCCTCATGAATCCTTGGCTTTCTTACGTGACTTTCCCAATATCCAACCGGTGGCGGTGGTGGCGGCGGCGGGACTGGCGGAGGGGGAGGAGCTGGTTGCCTTAGGGGCGGAGCTGCAGCAGATCGGCTCTTGTCGAAGTCCCGAATTCTCCCCGGAGACTGCAAAAATGAGCCTGAAGAGTCCGATTTCCTTGCGTTCTTATCCCAATTGTTCTCTGGCGGGGAAGAAAGCGGGGACGGTGATGCGGGCTTTCTCTTTGGAGGCGAAGGAGTCAGAGGCTGGAGCGAGAAACGCGGCAGAGGCGGCGGCGGCGGCGGCGGCAGTGGCTGAATCTCGATGTCCTCAACAACAAGATTGGATCTTGCGCTCCGCGATTTGGCGGTGGATCCTGAAGGGCTCGAGGCGGCCGCTGGGGACGATGGAGAAGATGGGTAGGAAGGCGTGCTCAAGTTCGAGCTCCGGGAGGCGGACTTCTCCAATGCTGCAGCCCGAGCTACTCTTGTCGAGCTGGAACTGATCCCGGAGCCATCTTTTCCAGCCGAGGAGCCTCTCGGAGAATAAAACTCCTCCGACGACGAGCACCCACCATCGGCATTGTTGTAACAACGCCCCAATTCTCTAGAAAGCGGCGGGAGCGGTCGCAACTCGGGGGAGTCTAGCTTGTGGTAAGGCGAGCTGGCGCTGGAAGACGGCAAATTCTCATGTTGGACATCGTCGGCACGTCTCCGGGAGTTCACTAGGGTGCCCAAGTAGAGGAAATCTTGGTTCCTGGTAGGCGAGAGCTTGCGCCCATCTGAGCCAGCGGTGTCCGGGGGGAAAAGGCGTCGGCTCTCAGACCGCGTAGCTGGTGCGGCGGCGGCGTGGCGGCGGTGTAAGAAGAAGGCGAGGATGGCGGCGAGGGCTGAGAGGGAGAGGAGGGGGAGCAGAATGGCGGCGATGAGTTTGGACGGGGAAGAGTGGGAAGCAGGGGAATTGGAGGAGGGGAAGATGAGGGACGAGATGTTGGCAGGGAAGGTGGGGAGAGAGGAGGAAGGAGGGGGAGGAGAAGCGGGGTCGAGAGGGAAGAAGGGCTGGGAACTGGAGGAGGAGTTGGAGGAGGACGATGGGTATTTGGGGATGGAGGAAGAGGAGGAGGAGGGGGAGGTGGGGGAGGGAGAAGGAGGAGAGGAGGACAGGGGAAAGAAGGGTTCATGGAGGACCCTGCTGCTGTGGGCTGGAGCAGAGCATAGGAGGAGGAGGAGGAGGAACAGTATGAGCATTGTGGTTAGAGAGAGAGAGAGAGAGATGGTTGGAGAGGTTTGGGTGATGGGCTTTGGAGATGAGTGGCAATGTGGTCCTTTTGCAGGGTTGATTGCTTTGAGATTTTTGCAGCAATGGAGGAGAGGAGAGGAGAGGAGAGGAGAAGAGGGAGAGAGAGAAGGAGAGAGAGAGAGAGAGAGAGGTATTTTTGTACTGTGTTTGGTAAGGAGGAAAGTGGAGGTAGAGAGAAAGAGAGAAGAAGACAGGGTTCTTTCTGGTGATTGTTTTATGATTTGTTTATCAATGAGAGGTAAAAATTGGCTGGCATGGGTGTGAAGAGAGAGAAAGTTTGTAGAGAGAGAGAGAGAAAGTGTGTAGAGAGAGAGAGAGAGAGAGAGAGAGAGTGTGTAGAGAGAGAGAGGTCTTGGGAACGTGAGGAGATAGGAGTGTGTTTGTCTGTAGTGACTAGTGAGTAGAATAGTAGAGAGAGAGTGTGTTATAGTTTTTTAAGAAAGGAGTGGCTTTGGTGCAGGTGGATTGTGACGAAGGTGGTATATAGATCAGGGATGGGTATGTCTCCCCTTTTCATGCTCTCTTTGGCATACTTTTTTTTCTTTTTTTTCTTTTTTTTCTTTCTTTTTTTTTTGCGGGTGTTGAGATGCTAATGATTGATTGTTTACTTCCTGCTTTGCTAGTTTGTTGCTCCCCTCAAGAAGTCACATGAATGAGGTTTGTGATGTAGAATGAGGTGGCATCATCTCAGTGATGCTTACGTGGCATGGTGACTTGGCATCTAAAAATAATAGTAATCACGTCAGTCTATGTTAAACTTATCATTCAATTAATAAAATCCTAAAAAGTTTTATGAAAATCTTAATATCTGTTCATCTCCGTATGATATTTCCCTGAAAGTTCTTTTCATATAATTTTAATTCAAATTAAGCAACATTATAACCTCAAATTGCCGAGTATTTTCTGGACATCCGTCACGGTGGGAGACATACCAATATCTTTCCATTATTGTCGATTCAAATCTTTATTCAGTTAATGTGATGGATTGTTTCTAATTACAACAAAAATTTAGTGAACAGAGGGGAGAAAAAGATTTGAGTGGGTCCAATATGGCTGACATGGCGAGCGACCTTTTGTGCCACGTAAGTGCCACCTCAGTATACATACAAATATTAGTGTTTTTTATACTGATGTTGGACTGGTGCTGCTGACCAGACCAGTAAAAGGTTCTTTTCTCGACGGGAAACCAAAAATTACATGGCTTATTAATTAAAAGAACAATTAATGTGACCATTCTTACTAATTGTGCACATATAGGCATGTTTGCTCATAAAAAGAAATTACAAATGATTGAGTCATGATAAAAATAAGAATGAAAGGCTGAAAGCTCCCTGTGATTGCTTGCATGGTCACATATCAAGGGGAGTTTATAGGTCAATTTTCAGTATTAGACTAATAGTGTGAGAATTTAAAAAAGAAGAGAGTCATGGAAACAAAAGAGAGTAAAAATCTAGGAAAAGGGGAAATAGGCATTTGGGGGCATTTAGATAGATGTCAGCAATATTCAAGATATTAGTGAATTGTTTAATAAAAATTAAAAAATAAAACTCTTAGTGAATTTTTTAATTTAAATCCATTCAACACAAAATCCAACGGTGGAGATCGGATAAATGTAGACATAATTGAAATTGTAATTGAAGCGACATGGACAAATAGAAACGTGCCGTGTGGTATGGCGAATCCTAGTGCATGTACACAATAAGATTTTATATTATATCAACTTTATGAGAGAGGTCGGTTACGTCATACAGCCTAGATGTAATCATTGTTTCTTATATCTAACTGTGGGCGTATTTAGATCCAATAGAGGAAATCAATCTATTGGTTCTGATTTCCTAACTTAACCGATTCATCCCGCAATTTCGTTTCCAGAACTAACTGAGAAACCAATCGCATATTAGTGTTCATTAGCATTTAGGCCGAAGAGAAAGGGAATATTTGTCTAAAATACTGGATATTTTTTTCTTAAAGCATTTAGGTTATAATACATTTTTTTAGTACTAAAATGCCCTTTCAAGATTCCTAACATATCTTCTCTTCTCAGTGGTTATTCGTATTCATAGTGATAGTTCGTATTCCCAGTGGAAAGTAACTACCAAAAAATCTGAAAAGTAACTACCAGTGGAAAGTAAGTTACTTTCCGATTAAACCAATGAAAAGTAATTAATGGAAAGTAACTTGAGTCTCGATGGTCAAATTATGGAAAGTTTATGAGTTACTTTTCAAATTAAATTAATGGAAAGTAACATGAGTTACTTTCCATAATTATTACATTATTATCCACAATTATTACAAGTTACTTTTCATAAAGCATATCGAAAGTAACTTGAGTTCTCGATGATGAAATCGTCAAAACTAATTAAACCAATGGAAAGTAACTTGAGTTACTTTCCATAATTATTACATTATTATCCACAATTATTATAAGTTACTTTTCATAAAGTAGATGGAAAGTAACTTGAGTTATCGATGATGAAATCGTGGATCCGACGGATCTAGAAGGGGTGGAGAGATCGGAGGAGCTAGTCGGGGACAATGACCTCGAGCAGGGGAACGGCGATAGGCAATGGAAAGTAACTTGAGTTACTTTCCACAATTATTACATTATTATCCACAATTATTACAAGTTACTTTCCACAAAGCAGATGGAAAGTAACTTGAGTTCTCGATGATGAAATCGTGGAAAGTAACTCAAGTTGCTTTCCAAATTACTTTACAAATATTGGAAAGTGTTTTCCATGCACAAATTGAAATTTTTTGAAAATGAATTACAAATATTGGAAATTCGACATTTTTCTATATTCAAGCATTTTTTCCTATTTTTTATATTTTTCCATGATTTTCTACGCATTTTCATGCTTTTACCGGCCTTTTCTCTGTCGTCTCACTCCTTCGCTGGGTCGTCATCCCCGAAGGACGTCGTGACCATCGCGATGACATCGCGAGGACCGGTGACAAACGGGGACGGCGATCTCGGGATCAGGACGACGAGTTTGGGATCGGGACGGCGAGCTCGGGATCATGATCTTCGGGGGATCGGACGGTGAGCTCGGATCGCGATCGGACGGCGGCGCGCTCCGCAATAGGCGGGATGGGTCGGGGAGGTGATCGGACGTGATGGATCGGACGACGACGAGCTCGGGGAGATGATTGGGCCCGATCTCGGGGAGATGATGGGGCGACGGACGACGATGGGATCAGTTGAGATCCGTTCGGATCGGCGACGGGGAGCCGGGGAAGGAGGTGGCGGCGGGGAAGGAGGTGTCGGCGGGGATCGACGACGGACGGCGACGATGATATCAAGATCGGCGACGACAACTGTGAGATGGCTATTGGCGTCGGATGGCGAGTTCGGGATCGGCGTCCAACGGAGCCGTCGGCTTGGGGGGGGAGGGTTATGGGAGGGGGGGTATTTTGGTACCGTAATGATATAGGGACCTATTATGTTATTTTTTTTCAACCCCTATTGACCATTCTCCACATATCTTATTGCGTTGTCCACGTCTACTCGCCGATGGATTTCTCCTCTCGCCTCCTTCACCTATTCTTCTCCTGCCTATTTTGAGATGTTTGGGGACATCCGTGTGGTACGTGGACGATTACTATTAGATCCGCAATGACTTTCTTACAACCCCGAGGTCCTTGAACACATCGCTGCCGAGAGCAAGCATACAGATTTGGTCGTGTCCGATATGCAGCCCTTCACACTCTTTAAGTCTTCTATCTCGCGGTTCTTGCTTAGGTTTGATGCCAATTGCTTTTCTTTAATCCTTTTTATTAAGGGAGATTTGTCAGTAAGGGCTGAAAAAAAAATATGATTCGGTAATAGATCTATAAAAAAAATATGGTATGGCAAAAGGACATCAATACTTTAATTGGACGAAAATGCCGCTATAACCCTCCAGCCCTCCTATAATCCCCGAGCCCCTTGTCACCGGGAAAGTGCAGTGGAAATTTTTCTTCTAGTTCTCCCCAATGATGGCGTCAAGACCCTTCTTGACAAGCCCTCCTTCGTCTTCTTCACATGCAAACACACAAGAAGACACGATGTAGGCAAAGGATTTTGCCCGCCCCTTTTGTAACGCCTCAACGCGTTTTAAAGCCGTGATGGCAGTGATCCGTCAGAAAACTCCAACGTTAAGCGTGCTCGGCGTTGGAGCGATGAGTGACCTCCTAAGAAGTTGGGAGGGGTAACCCGGTTTTCGGCGGTGAACCAAAAGCGGACAATATTATGTCGGATGGGGCCCTCGGGTGAATCATGGTCGGACCGGGAGCCCGCGGGCCAGGGCCCAGTGGAGGGCCGGGGCGTTACACCTTTATTGATGCAATTATACAAGAGAAGCTCTCAACTCTCTCTCCCAAACCCTTGGTTTACAATCGCTGAATTACAAAGGAACCCAACCCTAAGCCACCGTCAAGATCCCCTTGATCATGGCCGGCTCCTCCTTATATAGAGGAAGGCTCCAAGCCTTTCCCTTTTGAGAATGACTTTTTGTTCAACACCAACTGCTGGTCCTTGATTGGCTTCAGGTTTATCTGGACTCTTGCTTGACCAATCATGAAGTCGCACGCTCCATCAGGACTCTAAGTTGTGCTGCAACTTGCCTTGGATAGCATCTGCCAAGATCCATCGCATATTAACTCGAAACATGACACCTTCCTATTTCCGCGAGTTATAACCAACTTCCCCCGTACCATATTCCATATTCGCCGTGTCATCCCATACGAGAGTCCTAGGCCAAGTGAAATTACCTCAATGGCACACACGGTTTGGCCTCCATGGCTAACCGCCTTCCGTCGGGGCGAGTTGCGTCCTAGTCTGACTAGAACTTTCGAGCAAGTAGGACTTTGCCCGCGCCAAAGCTTGCCTTTGCTGCGTCATGTCCTCCCAAGATTTCAGTCCAATTGAAACTAGATCATTTGCATGGCTGGATTGCTCTCGGTGGTGTCGCGCGTCCTGCTGGCTGCATCATGACATGCCGAGTCCAAATCTGACTAGGACTCGCGCGTCATCTTCGACTTCGCCCGCGCCAAAGCTCACCATGACCCTTGCCAAAAAGGTCAACTCGGACTTTGAGTCCCACTCGGACTTGACTGTTACCATGCCGCGCGTGGGTCATGCCATGCCGTGTCGCGTTGCATCATGCCGCGCGCATATTGCTTGCCGCCTTGCTGGTTTTGCTCGCCCGCGTCCCGCACATAGGAATCCGCCCATGGTGTGATAGGTTTTGTTCATGGCCCGGACCACCATGCCATCTTCAAACTTGCTCGTGCCAACTTCATGATTCCTTGCGTCATTGCTGGGGATGATGCACGTGAACACTTTGCATGCTATCATGAGGCCACCTAGCCTCATATGACTCATGGCGCCGACCACAAGTCATGGTCGGGCACTTGGCCGCGTCAACTTTTGATGCCGCGCTCTAAGGCCCATGTCAAGGCCTCAAGGCCCTGACCCCCCCCTCCACCACCACCACCTCACCCTCCACCGACGGCCCCCCCGGCCCCGGGGCCCCCCACCTCACCCCCCGCCGGTGGTCCCCCGGATCCGGTCGCCGCCACCTTCTTCCCCCTTCTTCCACGACTCCCCGTCGTCGATTCAGGCTTCCCCGGCTCCCCTGTCGCCGATCCGGGCTCCCACGTCGCCGATCCGAGCCTCCCGTCGCCGATCCGGTCTCCCCCATCGCCGATCCGGGCTCCCCGTCGCCGATCCGATCTCCCCCTTGCCGATCTAGGCTTCCCCGTCGCCGATCCAGGCTCCCCCGTCGCCGATCCGGGCCCCCCATCGCCGATCTGGGCCCCCCGTCGCCGATACGGACCCCCCGTCGCCGATCCGGGCTCCACGTCGCCGATACGGATGCCCCGTCGCCGATCCGGGCCCCCCGTCGCCGATACGGGCTCTCCGTCGCCGATACGGACCCCCCGTCACCGATCCGGGCTCCACTGTCGCCGATCCGGCCCCCCCATCGCCGATCTGGTCCCCCCGTTACCGATCCGAGCCCCCCGTCGCCGATTCGGGCGCCCCGTCGCCGATCCGGGCCCCCCGTCGCCGATCCCGGTTCCCCGTCGTTGATCCGGCTTTCCCGTTGCCGATCCGACTTCCCTGTCACTGATCCCAGCTTCCTCGTCGCCGATTCGGTCTCCCCATCGTCAATCCAGGCTCCCCCGCCGATCCGGTCTCCCCCCGCGCCGATCCGGTCTCAACCCGCGCCGATCCGGTCTCAACCCGCGCCGATCCGGTCTCCCCGTCGCCGATCCAGTCTCCCCGTCGTTAATCCAAGCTGCCCCGTCACCGATCTGGTCTCCCCTGGCGCCGATCCAATCTCCCTGTCGCCGATCCAGGCTCCCCTGCCGCCAATGCAGTCTCCCCGTCGCTGACCCAGTCTCCATGTCGTCGATCCAGGCTGCCATGTCGTCGATCCAGGCTCCCCCGTCGCCAGTCCAGTCTTCCCCGGCTCCCCTTCGTCGATCAAGTCTTCCCCGTCGCCGATCTGCTGCTGCGATAGTGACACCTTTTTTTTTTAAAAGTAAATTATGTCTCCCACCAGTTACTTTTCACAATTGGCTAACAAATTTTTCACAAATTGTATATATGCAAAGTAACTTGTACAATTGCAAAAAAATGAAAAGTAACTTGTACATGGAAATTAACTTGTACAAATATAACTTGTACACATGGAAAATAACTTGTATACTTACAAAAATATTGGAAAGTAACTTGTACTTGGAAACTAACTTTTACAAATGTAACTTATACACATAGAAAGTAACTTGTACAATTACAAAAAAGTGGAAAGTAACTTACCATGATTTCCATTATTGTTACAATTTATTTTCCAAAAAATGGAAAGTAGCTACTAAAAATACCAAAATTGTGATGGAAAGTAAATTTCTCCCAAACAAAAACTAGAAAGTAACTACAAAATAAAACTGAAAAATAACTACGAAAAAAGACTGGAAAGTAACTTTCCGCCATAATTTTGTCATTTTCGACATCGAAGAAGAGTTACTTTCCGCCACAATTTTGCTATTTTTGGTAGTTACTTTCCAGATTTTTTTGTAGTTTTCGTCAAAATTGTTACTTTCCGCCACAATTTTGCTATTTTTGATAGTTACTAGTTACTTTTCAGTAGAATTGTGGAAAATAATTTCCAATAGAATTGCGAAAAGTAACTACCAAAATGGTGGTGGAAAGCAAGTACAAAAATGTGAAAATCAACTAATAGAATTACGGAAAGTAATTTCCAAGATTGTAAAAAGTAACTAATAAAATTGTGGAAAGTAACTACCACTAGCATTGTGGAAAGTAACTATCACCATACTTACTTTCCATAATTTTGGTATTTTTCACCTACTTCCTCAGCATATTTTCTTATTTTTCAACATATTTTCCCGTTTTCTATTATTTTCCCTGATTTTTACCTACTTTCCCCTGCTTTTTCTCTCTCCTCTCACCCCTTCCCTCGTCGTCCCCGATCTCCTCACCCGCCCGATCTCGTCATCCCCGATCTCCTCACCCCCCGCCCCGGCTGTCCGTCCCGATCACTCTCCTTCCCCCGCGCCCCCGTTGAGATCCCCTTCATCGACGATCACGGAGATCTCCGATGGGATCGCGACCTCCCCACCCCGACCTCCGCTTCACCGACGGCGACGGGATCTCCGACCTCCCCACCCCAACCTCTTCCTCCTCCTTCCGACCTCCCCAAGATCCCATTCATCGATGGGATCTCCGACCTCCCCATCCCCTTCACTGACAGCGACGGGATCTCCGACCTCCCCACCTGATCCCGATCGGCCTTCCACCGAAGACCTCCCCCCATCACCACCTCCGACGACCTCAGGAAGGAAGGTGAAGCGTCAGGAAGCCCAATCGTCATGAGAGGGTATTTTGGACATTAAAAAAATATAACTAAACATAATCATGTGTCAGGATAGTAAACGCCTTAAGGAAAATATATCTTACTTATAACTAAATATTTCCTCGTCAAAGACTTAAACGTCAATTAACCGTTTTATTAATAGGATACCTTTGGTTATTTCGTTGATGTGATGTCAAGAAGAATTAAAAACCGATCACCCTCTTAGACTTTTTTCTGATACTAAAATAAACTGGCGGATTTCTCTTATACCCTATGGAAAACCATGTCAGGGGCAGAGACCTTGCACTAACCAGTGCATGTATATAATAGGCATATGGCCAATTAATAGGAAGGGTAATAATATTTTAAGAAAAATTAAAAAAGAGAATGACGGTAGATAGCACGATGCGAGTCACTTTCCATCACTTCATTCAACTACACCCAAACGAACTGGACGGGTTTCGAAAGCTCCCTAGTTTTCTTTATCAAAGCATCCCCAGTATTAGTTTAAAACTCCGATTTGCCGTCTTCTATAGCATCACAGATATTAGTTTAAAACTCTATTTGTCATGGCTTAAATCACGTATATTACACACATCATCGAATCAGTAATAGGATATTGATAAATTAATTTAGTCTATCAGTAGTCTAATACCGATCGATTAGATCAATCAATTGGTATCTCACTATCAATTGAATGTAACAATGATCAGATCGGTAGTGAAGTACCGATTGGTTGATCTAATTCATTTATATCTCACTACTGATGGAATAGATTAATCAATCGATATCTCATTATCGATTAGATAATATGTGTATTATACATACCATGTGAGCATGCACACAAGACTTTATTCGAAGAGCAATAGACCAAGTTGCCAAGTCAGCACTCACGTGAAAACTCTCTCTCCTACGTGGCTTGGGTCACTTCTGTTTGGTGTGCTCTAAGCTTTGTAGCTGACAAAGCATCCGGGAATATACAAGGTCAAGGATACTATTTATACAAGGACAAGGATACTATTTATAAATCCTGTCAGGGTCATCAAGAAAATGACACTGAACATGATTCTTACCAAAAAAAAATCTTGTACTTCTTCTACTTGGGTAAAAGTAAGTATTTATAAGCAGACGGGAATCAACGGTGTCGTACCTCCCACGTGTCATGACTAACAAGAGACCCACCGACACTTTAAAATTTTTAACTAGAACTAGAATAACGAGCTTTAATTAATTAAGTAAATTAATCAGTACTACGTGTACCGGTCAATACACGCCGAATCACTTGGGTTTGAAGCCACTGTTCCTTCTTATTAAAGTTTCTTTTCCTTTTTATGTACTTATCTATTTGTTTATTTTTCTACTTCGTTAGGAGGTTGTCCCAAGAAAAATTTGGTATGTTTAGATCATGAATTTGGTTTGTTAGAAGTTTAATTGGAATCATATGTCGAAACAAATTCATAGTTAAAAATATTAATTTCTTACATAAAAATCTAAGAAAAAAGTGCGTATTAAATCCAATTTAGTTTTGATTAATGTACATGAATGAATTTCAGTACCTATCAAAGAGGATTTAAAGCTCATGTATGGTTTGAATTGTACTCTTTCCTTTGCAGTATTCTCTTTCCAATATTCTCTTTGCAGATTTCCCTCTTCTCTTCTTGATTAATATATCCGAATGGATTTCAGTATTCTATTTGTAAAAAAGAGAATGCCTATCAAAGAGGATTTAGAGTTGATGTATGGTTTGGATTGTGCTCTTTTCTTTGCAATATTCTCTTTGCAGTATTCTCTTTTCTGTATTTTCTTTGTAATATTCTCTTTGCAGTATTCTCTTTTTAATTTTTCTTTTTTCACTTTTCCATTTTTCTCTTTTCATTTTTCACTTCTCTATTTTCCGTTTTAAGAGTGGGTTAGCGAATTTTTGCATTCCCAAATTAAAGAGAGAAAATTAAAAAGAGAAGATTAAAGAGAGAAAATTAAAATAAGGAAATCATCTTATTTTTAATTAAAAAAGTGAAAATTAAAAAAAAGAAAAGAAAATTAAAAACAAAAAATTAACAAAGAGAAAATTGAAGATCAAAAACTACAACAGCCGCTTGCATGAAGTATAATTAAATTGTGATACATCATATGAAAGAATTCTCACTTTTTTCATATTTTTCTCATTTTTCCCCAAATTTTCTAGATATTCCGCTTGATTTTTTCTTTTCTCTTTGCTTGAACCTGATTAAACCAGGCTGCTTAAGTGGCTGAGCTGAATCAGGTGAGAGTTGGCTAAGCCAATTTGGTCAAGCCGGTCTAGGGAGATTCGATGGCTGTGGTTGGCCGGAAGTAGATCGCCGACGATAGGGCCTTTCCGACGAGCGGGACCTTGGAGGAAGGGTCATCGGACGGAGGGGAAGAGATCCGTCGGAGAGGATCGGCTGGAGGAATGCCGAATCGACGAGATTTGGATGTCGACGGCGGTGAGGTTTGGGTTGGTCGGGGAAGGCGTCGGAGGAGACGGCGGAGGCGGTGAAGGTGTTGATCAGAGTCATGGGGCTCAAGGGAAGATAGTAGTGGCGTTGGAGGGGGGGGGGGGGGGGCAGCCGGAGAGGAGAGGTCGACGGTGGTCGGCAGAAGCTTAGGGTCGGGCACGAGAGGGAAGAAGATGGTGATGACGTGGTAGAGGAAGCGGGCGGCGACAGATATGAGGGTGGGGGCGGTTCTGGATCTGGGAGTTGCCGACGACGGATCTGGAGGTGGCGGATCTTGATCTGGGAACGGCCGGTGACTGATCTAGAGGTTGGAGCGGCCGGTCGGATATGGAGGTGGGAGCTTCCGACGACAGATCTGGGGGTGGGGGCGGCGGCGGATCTGGATTTGGGAGCAGCCAGCGACGGATCTGGATCTGAAGTGGCGGCGGGCGGTGACGGATCTGGATTTGGGAGCGGCCGGCGACGGATATGGAGGTGGGAGCCGTCTGGATCTTGAGGGGGAGGTGTTTTAAGAGAGATCTGGTGATAATAATAGAGTGATGGGTATAAGAGTCTTTTAAACTCTAAGATGGTGTCAAGGAGTTAAATCTAATGGATGATGTTTTATTAGCAAGATAAGTTTATATAATGGTGCTCCCTACAAAAACCCCTTATTTATAAGTTGAGATTCTCAACTTATAAGTTTTCCATATGTAAATGGCCTATTTTGTAATGAAAAAACAAAAGGGCCCTAAGTTGTAAGATCAAAAATATAGTTGATTTAATATGTATTTTTTTTTTTCAGAATTTGATGCAAACATCTAATCAAGTATGATATATTGAATTTGTGTATGAAAAATGACAAAATGCGCGCTCACTTCTTATGTTACGGCTACGTGGTGCCTAGTTGTGCTGCCATGTCAACAAAAGTATTTTCTCATATAAAAAGGGTGAAGAGGCCAGGGTTTAAATCATACTCATAATTTGTCATTAAGTCCAAACGGACATCTTTAATGCATTAAAACAAAATAGCTCGACAAAAAAACATAACCGCCCTTTCACCCCCCGCGTTCACCCTCTCCCTCACAATCTCCTCTCACCGGATTGCAACCCAACGCCACCTCTGCCTCCGTCGCGACGGCAATCACTCCGGTGTCCTCTCACCAGAGATCCTATCGGAATCCCGCCCTAGCCATCCGCTCATCCCACCTCCAAGTACCATCATCAACCTCCACCCGTCAGCAACCACCACCATGACCTCTACCTCGCCCTCCTTGTTGCCACCGGCCCTAGCACCTCTTTCACCTCCGACCAACACTAGCGAAATCGCGGGCATCTCCACCATTTATTATTGATGAAACCAAAACCCCAAACATTGTCCTCAACCTCTTGCTCCCAGGCCATCCTATCCCTTCCAACAACCACTCACCCTCAATGGCTCCGACCCGAGCTCCCTACCAACTCCGACCAAACCCCCATCGGAACACACAAGTATGGAAAAGAGAAAAGTGAAAAGTGAAAATCGAATATCGGATCAATATTGAACTGGAACATGAAAACATACAAACATAGAAAAGAGAAAAGAGAAAAATTCATATATGAGTGCTAAGGCTTGCCAAAGTTAGATCTCCGATGAGGACGACCCGACGGAGGTCGGAACCAGTGGAGGAGAGGTCGTGGGGTCCTCCAGAGTAAATCTACCGGAGTGGATCTGGCCGTTGAGTGGCAGAGGCAGTGTATTTGAAAAAGGGCGCTCCGGAGCTGATGGATGAGGTGGGCGGCGGCTGACCCGATGGCGAGGGGGCATGGCAGGGCCGAGGAGTATTAGGAAGAGCATCGAAGAGTAGATCTACCGGAGTGGATCTGGCCGTTGAGTGGCAGAGGCAGTGGATTTGAAAAGGGGCGCGCCGGAGCTGATGGATGAGGTGGGCGACGGCTGACTCGATGGCGAGGGGGCATGGCAGGGCCGAGGAGTATTAGGAAGAGCATGGGAGAGGTTATGTGGGGCTCGCCAACCTTGTTTAACCCCGGCAAACCTCGTCGGAGTCCCTTTCCTTCACCATTCCGGCGAGCCACAACC
Organism: Narthecium ossifragum; assembly: GCA_963920575.1. Lineage (NCBI taxonomy): Eukaryota > Viridiplantae > Streptophyta > Magnoliopsida > Dioscoreales > Nartheciaceae > Narthecium > Narthecium ossifragum. The sequence goes on along the minus strand of OY986975.1, from coordinate 18,392,191 downwards.
CCACCCGTAAATACCACGCCACCATAAGGGCAATTTAATCACTAAATTGTCAAGACTAACAAAAAACGTCTACTAATGGACCTATCGTCGTGAAAAAACGATGGACTATGCGTTGATTAATCACCCCGAAATTGACCTCTCGCCAATCACAACAATTCAAAACTGATTTTCTTCCATGACCTATTTAACTAAAAAGGAAATAAATATTCAAATTGTTGGGTAAAAATATGCTTTTAGCAAAAACATGGCTCTTATACTTGAAAAAAGTACAGTTAGGGCCCTACATAACTACACCTCCTTCTGAGGTTTACATTGAAATCATTTGGTAACTAAACAGTCTTATTTATAACGTTTTAAAATATAGGCCCCATTAAAATTTTACCAAACCAACTTGGTATTATAACAGATATTGTAACCTTTTTCATGCAATTTGCTATCTTTTCCTGTACTTCCTTTCATTTCCATTCAAACAATCCATGGATGAAAAAAAACAGCTATTTATCAGATGAAACTTGTTCAGGGGATGTGTGTACTTTTTGCTGACATGACAAGCCACGTCAGCAGCTGCCACATAGGCACCGTATAAGACGTGCGTTGTTCTCAACTCTTTAACGCATGCAATACTAGAGAGGAGAGTTCAAACTTTGCTCCTGACTTTAAAACCTCGAGATCTGATGACTGGAAGTATTCACACGTGTCAAGCATGTGTCTTTGCTTGTTGTGTGAAGAATCTCTCTGCCAGAGTCAATTAAACGTGTATATGTATGAGGCTTTTATGATCAAAGTGGTAACCAAGAAGCATCGTTTCTTGCTTACAATACTGCATGCGTTGCCTCGTTCTAATTAATTAAAGAAGACCAGGCACAAATTTTGTTGTTAGATGGTGAAAATGGTGGTACTTTCACTCCCAACTCCCAAGAGATGGCCATGGAGTTTTGGACTCCGTTTACTTCTTGATCGAGGGAAGTGCTTTAAGATTCCACTCTCGATTAACATGAACCGCAAATATATGATTCTTGGATATGCCACTAAATGGGGTTAACTAATGGTGTTTGATCCAAGACATGCTTAGTTTGTCGTGTCATGTAATACAATTAATTTGGTCGTATCACACAATATAATATCTAGCTATATCAAAAACTATTTGAATTCTGTCTGCCTCGTACCATCAGTCTTTCATGTCATCATAATAACGATTCGAATCATTAATAAAATACTGATTGGAATTCAAATGCTCTAGATTTAGACCTTTGGATGAGATTCCAATATATCAAGAAGAGATGCCAACGAATCAAATAGGCGTGTAGTATGATCGGAATTCTAAGTTAAGATCATCCGTTCAACTTATAATTTCTTGAAAAGAAAGAAAAAAGAAGATATGCCAAGCAATATGATCAACACCAAGTAATCCATGTTGGCATGGTTAGCTGCTTTAACACCTTTACTCTCTTCAAACCTAATCCATCAGCATGCATGCATACTGTCTCTTTGTCTACGTACCTAGCCATGATCAGAGTATCCATGAACTACAAAAGAGAAGTATATATAGATATAGACAATTAGCAATTGGCACCTAGGCAGCTCGGATATGATACAGACACTCCCATATAGTTTTCTTGAAAAATTAGGATAGTTTTGTTAGGATCTAAAAGAGAGGAAGAAGAAGAAAGCACAGACACAAGTTTTTACGTGGTTCACCCCAGAATAGGGCTACGTCCACGGAGTCGCTGGAGGTTTTTCACTATCTCAGAGGCAAGAAGCCATGTTACAGAATACAATGATGGCCGCCCATACACACCCTCATATCTTAGGATTTTGGCACATAGGGTATAAAAAAATTACATAAACTACCCCTATCAACAAATCTCAAATCCGGACAGGTCGATCCCCGCCGGGGCGCTGCCTCGGACCTCATCAGCTCTGTGTAGTGTGTCATGGTCGGGTCCAGAACAATCAGGCTCCACAAACTCAACAAGTTTCTACCTTCCTAATTCATTATGCTCCTCACTAATGCTCTTAATGGTGTCACTGCTCTCGTTAGCAAAAAAATAGATTCTCTAATTCTGATTCATCCAATAAAAACTATGCTATCTAAGATATAGCAAATAGGTCAAAAAGCAGTTTAATACCATGTAGTTTCTCAGTTTTATAGTTTAGTACCACGTATTTTAAAAATTATAAAAAAATACTCTAAGTTACATAATAGTTGTAGTTTAGTACCCATCATCCGACGCCGTTACATATTTTAAGACCAAAAGGCACTTGGGCACCTTGTAGTTTAAATTTTTTGCATTTTAGTACCACGTTGTTTAAAAATTACAAACAAATACTTGAAGTTACAAAACTTGGAGCATTTTTAACCTGGGTTTATACTTGGAGCATTTTTAACTTGGAGCATTTGTAGTTTAGTACCACGTTATTTAAAAATACGTTGGATCCAAAATGATCAGTTTTGTAATTTCAGATATTTTTTTATAATTTTTAAACAACGTGATACTAAATTGCAAAAATTTTAAACTACAAGGTGTCAAAGTACTTTTTGGTCTAGCAAATATGAAATACCCTTTCATATCTTGAATATGGATACACTTTCAAATATAAAGTACCCGTGCGTCATAAATTAGCACTCATGAAAAATGCATGGTAACAGAAAGAAGAAGAGTACCGATTACCGATGTAGCCGTTGTCAAGAGGTCCACGACACTCATGCATCTGTAGTTTTGTACGCATGCATATCCTTGGGTGTCTCCCCCACTGACGAAAGACACCAAAAAACCCTAGTCGTCAGGCCATGTGAGGATAACAGCTAGATCTAGCAGCAAAGCTCATGCCCACAAGTTTTGTCCCTTTGCAATGGTGTCTAGTTTTGTTAATGTATCTCAATCATTGTGTTTCCTAATACATTGGTGAAGGGCATCAATCAAAACAATACTCTACTTATCAGTCTTCCTAGGTGTATCATGTTAGTTTAAGAGTTAATATAATACTTCGTCTAAAAGGAAAAAAAATCTAAATTCCACTTCTCACCATACAATTGTTTTTGAGATTTTTCGTTTTTTTTTTTTTTAGTACAATCCGAGCATCGTTTTATATTTCTCCTTCCGTGATTGCCAGCCTTCGATTGACAATTTAAACATGATGATAAACCAACCTGCAGGATGGAAAAGGTAAAGGGGCGTTTAGGTTTCGAATTTTATTTCTAAATTCTTTTTCTGTTTTCCAATTTCTAGAGTGCGCGTTTGGTTTGGAATACTGAAAAGTTATCTTCTAATAAATAACAACAAAAAAGAGTGAAAATGGCAATTTCGTGTTTTCATATTTTCTGAAAAACAATGCTCCTATTTTCTAGAAAACAATCTCAAAAGATACAAACCAAAAGCATCTTCGGCACTGTTCTGTTCTCATCAATCAAAGCAAACAAGCCCACTTTTTGAATGACGCTAAGATTTAGTAAAATAATTTATCTGTTACTAAGTCCACAATTTCCATTAGTAAGCTTACGACTGGGGGAATAGGGGAAGCTCTGTACTTCATCACCGGATGAGGAAGATCGGCCGCCTGGGTTGGCGAGACCTCCTATTGTGGCGGGAGGCTTTCAACCTGCCAAAAATGTTAAAAACTCATATGCGGTTGTTGTTGCCAAGTTGAAGCCGAAGGTCGGAATTGTGGCACCAGCAGAGAGGGCAAGGATTGGTCCTCTATATGTTGATGAGGTTTTTTTGGATGATGATATGATGGATAGAGCTTGTAAAGGATGGGAATTTACATTGTTTGGCAAGTTCTTGAGTGGGCGTGTGCACTTGGAAACATTAAAATTTAAGCTCTCACTCCTTTAGGGGGCATCGGAAAGCTTCAATGTCATTGACATTGTTGGAGGTATATTTGTTTTCAAGTTCTCGATTGAACTTGATATGCTCTATGTTCTCTCATAAGGACCTTGGTGAGTTAATGGGCTCATGCTATCTCTCATCAGGTGGGAGGAGGATTTCTACTGAGAACCATCGAATTTTACCATGGCCCATATTCAAGTTAGATTACCATGCATGTTCAAGTTAGATTACCTAAACTCCCAATTGATAAGATCAATAGGAAGGTGGTGCTGAGGATTGTGGCCTCCATTGGTGTCCCATTAGAAGTGGATATAATCATAGTGGATGCTGCGAGAGGGAAATTTGCCATGGCAACAGTGGAAGTTGATTTGAACAACCAATCAAATTAGGAATCACAGTGAATAGCCGTAAGGGACAAGATATGTTCCATTCATATATGAACATATCACTCTATGTGCAAGGTGTGCATGTATTGGACACCATGTGAGTGCCTGCTCGGTGAAGAAGGAGGCTACTATGAAACCAACGGCGACGGAACCAACTAATGACAAGAACGAAGGGGAAGTCCGGGAGGAGGAAATGATACAAGTAGTGGATGATGGCGTACCTTGTGAGGTGGTAGATGCCATGGCTCTAGCGGTCGTTGTCGCACCCGGACCCGCGAAAGCCCAACCAGGCCGAGAGGGGAATTTTGGCAGGGTTCCCTCTAGTCTACTGGTTTCCCTAAGCAATCATTAAGCACCATCATTAAACAAATACAATTACAGAAACCTCAAAGACATAATTACAGTTTCAAGTGTCACAAATCTATAAATCATTGAAGAGGGGGATTTAGTTATACATTATACTCCTGTAGGAGGCTAACTATAGCAAAACAGGGTACACAGATGATCACCGCTCCTCAAACACTGCCGGGAACCGCCATGTCGCCAAACACCTGTCCGGTAGGGGCCATAGAAGAGGGGCCAACGCCTGCACCTGCAAAACGCAGCCCAGGTAGGAATGAGTAACTAAGCTCAGCATGGAAACTACACAATGACACACACAAGGAAGAGGAAAACACAACAGTATCGCCCTCAAGCAAAGCCTGGGTGTACACAGTGGCCCCACAACCCCACCGCGTGTCCCTGAGGGGCCTTAGTCATGGTCTTCCAATCGAGCTGGTCACATACTGGGTCACCCTCAGCGAGACAGGAAACCAGCACTGCCATCTCATGAGCAGGAAACCAACACTGCTAGGCGAGAAGACAACACCGCTGAGTAGACACACCCTCTACCCAAGAGACAAGAGAACCGGACACCGGCTACACCTCAGAACCCGGCTCGAGGCCGACACGACCTCTCAAACATCGATCAACAGGTGTTCAAATCATCTAGGCCTATCATCAAATTCGACTGAATACAACCATTTAAACCTGGACCAAGCTACCCAACCACGGTTCTAGGGCTAAGTCCGAGCTTTCAAACCTTGGGACGACGATACTATAGATCACCCATGTCCTAACCTTATGCAACTAATGCACAAATATATGCATGCTATAAACACACATAGGGAAGCAGATAAGCATGCAACACATGTGATGATATAAGACAGGGTCTGGGCTCGGCCTACTGCTGGCCCGGGGGTGGTGAACAGGTAAATAAGTCAAGGAATTGCTGTAGTGGTAACACCACCAACTGCTAGCTAGCTCACAGAAAACAACCAGCAATGGGAAGCAACCCCGATAAACACTTGCTATCAATACAACAAAACATATGCCCTCGGCGCACGCCGACATGCTAGGCTAGGGAAAGCAGGAGGGCAACCAGCCTGTTTATTCTACACACCCCGGAAGTCATCACTCTCTCGGTTCATCACTACCTCTCATTATGGGGTCAACATGCTTAATCATATGTACAAGGTATAAAACAATAAAGAAAAACTCATACATGCAAAGCCCCGCGGGCAAGAACCGATGAAAACACCTCCCAACCACCAAGATGATCGATCCTTTCCAGGAAAGGATCGATCTTCCTAGCGACCTGGGAGTTCCAACCCGGTCAAGCCTAAAAGGATCGATTCTCCCTCCAGGATGATCGATCATCTTCGTGACCCGGGACCCCGTCCATGCCCACCAAGCAAAAGATCGATCTTCTCCACCAGAAGATCGATCATGCACGGGCCAGGCATGACACCCCAAAGATGATCGATCCTTCCTCAAGAAAGATCGATCTTTATGGGTTCTTCGGCTACATTGGCCGAAGAAAGAAAAGAAAATACCGTCAAAAAACTCTACCAAACTCCGCAAAACTCTAGGATCTGGTAGTACAAGGAATCACGAGTCCAAAATCGGTACTTGCATTGAAAACCAACATGCATATAATTAGATCTAACCTGAAAGATCACAAGCAAAGCCAAACCTCTCAAAAGCCAGAACAACAAGTAGGTAGGATCCTTACCTAGACTAGAGCAGCTTCAATCCATGCTGCTGAGCTTAGGATCGCCTTCAATCTCCTCCAAAATCTCGCCAGATCTGAGCTCAAGAACGAAGGATTTGAAAAAGGAGATTAATAAGGGGGTGACGTCCGTTTTATAGACGGACGAACCGCCTTATAAATGATCGATCTTTCCTCAAGAAAGATTGATCCTTCATGACGAAGCACTTTGACTTCCAGGCACCAAATGATCGATCTTCTTATCAAGAAAAGATCGATCCTTTTGTGTAGAAAGCTAGACTTGGGCTAGAACGCAAGCCCAAGCCCGGATCTTCGATCCCGGGTTCACCTAACCGTTCTAAACAAACATTAACACAAACACAGTCAGTGTATGCACACGCGGGTGTGAAACAAACCGACAAGACGCAATCTACCGAATTGCCCTTGCGGTCCAAGAAACGATACGATCTACCAGATCACGTGCTCGACGTGAAACAAGCAAACGAGCCACATGCCCGACTCAGACGGTCAACCCAGGAGTAAAGGGACATATCCTTACATCCTAATGCCCTTAAAGGAAATCTCGTTCCGAGATTCGGTAAAGGTAGGGCTCGAAAACAGAAAAAGAAGCTACACTAGAAGACATGACAAAAGCTATGCTGTCGCCGGGGAATGGCATGTTGTTCGTCGGAATAAATTTGGCCGGCCGGGAAACCGGCGACAAGAGGCCAAGGATGTCAGAAAAGGGAAGGGTCTTGTCGGATAGGGTAGTGCACGTGGCGAGCAGAGGATGAATGGCATTTATGGCGCTGTCAAGCCGGTGCATCGAGATGGCAAAGCGCTAATGGCCATGGGTGGTGGTGCCATGAGGGTTGGTGGCGATCGTGATATCGACGAGGGAGACAAGGGTGGTGGATCGGGATTGGCGACTAGGGTTGTCGGTAGAGGAGGAGAGCAACACTTAGGGTAGCAGCAGGGGTCTTTTAAAGGGCATCACCGGTTGCATATGACACGTGGCGGCGATCGAGTTGAGCTACCTTCAAGTGGGCCGTTGCTCTTGGGCCAGCCTATTCGGGGTACAACCCAAGCTAGTAGGGATGCTAGCTGAGCCTTTGCTTGTGGTCCAAACGTGTGGGGTGGCCAAATTTGGGCCAATACGGGTAATCAGTTGTGAAGCCAAAGTTTAATGTTGTGAATGGCCCAGTTCCTATTCTTGCAGAAGATTTAGTTAAGAGACATGAAGAAGGTGTCTCTTTAATGGAGAGGGCACTCGATGGAAGCTTGCTAGTCTACTGATCGGAGGAGACTCTTGATGGAATGGCAGAGGGTGATGAGGATGGAGATGAAACCTCAGCCATGGTTATGTATGAGGATCAAAATTCACATACTCAAAGGAAACAGAAGTGTGGGGGTGCGTCAGAGGAGCAACCGATGTTTTCTACATGTGTGTTATGATGAACATGCTTTTCTTGAATTGCAAGTCGGCTGGACCTAAGCGGGTGGTGGACTCGTGCTTCAAGATGTTTGTCGAGTATAATCTATCTTTTTTGTTCTTCATTGAAAACTTAATCTCATAGGAACATGTGGTCTGGTTGAAGAAGAAGCTAGGATGCCAATTGGATTGTTTTGTGATTCCTTCTCAAGGAAGATGTGGAGGTATCAGTGCAGTGTGGAAATCTGAAATTGGACGTGTGTCGTTTAAATTTCTCTCGGTTCAAGCTGTATATGCAGTTATTACTACAACTAGCCTTGGACAGTTGTAAGTTTCTGTAGTTTACGGTGCTAGAACTGGGAGAGATCGGCAGGAGTTATGGGATACTTTGGACAGCTTCAGGAGGACAGGATTGCCACATCTTGTTGCAGGTGATTTTATTGTAATTCTGTCATCATAGGAGAAGAAAGGTGGAGCTCCATTTGTCATTGGAGTGGAGGAATGTGAATTTTTTAATTACATATGCAACAATGGTATGATTGACATTGGTTTCTCTGGACAGACTCACACTTGGTCAAATTGTCAGCATGGCTCGACGAAGATCTTGGAGAGACTGGATCGTGCTTTGGTTAATCAACAATGGAAGGAGCTCATCCCTTCTACAATGGTTAAACACTTAGCAAAGATAGAGTCCGACCACTCACCTCTGCTTGTCTCTTTGGCTGAACTGGAGGTATGTACAGGGCCATCAGTTTTTCAGATGGAACAACAATGGATAGTGTCTAATGAGATGCGAGGGGCTATTTGGCGTATATGGCAGGGAAATTATACCGGGTCCAGGCAATATGTATTTATTTCTAAAATCAGGGCAGTTAAGAAACTTGTGAAGAGCTAGGATCGGAGAGTTGGCACTTTGGATATGTTTCATGTGGGGAAACAAATTGAAGCATGTTAGCATAGCTTATACGAGCTTGAAGAAAATGGTCTTACATCTGCTTTGGAGGAGGATCAGATTAGAGAGCTGGAAGGCCGTTGGGAGGATGTCATTGATAGACATGAAAGTTTTGCGGCACAAATGGTTCGACAATTATGGCTACAGACAGGAGATAGGAGTTCTAAATTTTTCTACCGATTGGTTCAAGGCAGGTCTCAGAAATCTAAGGTCCGTGAAGTGATGAATGCAGCCGGTCCTTATGGGGAAGGTTTTTCCGAAGTACTTCTCTAACCTTTGGTCTGATCAAGATGGTGGTCTTCCTTTTGGGTTGCTGGAGCTACCAAGGGTAGATGATCTAATGCACGATGCTTTGGCTGAGGAGGTTACTGTAGTGGAAGTTAAAGATGTGGTTTTTGGTATGGCTCGGTCCCAATGTCTTGATCCAGATGGGGTGTATGTTGAATTTTTTGTCACACATTGGGGTGTGATCGGGGATGATTTTGTGAACTTAATTCGCCATTTTTTTCACACTTGCCATCTTCCTCCATCTTGGAATGCAACTTTTGTCTCTTTCATTCATAAATGCAGCTTTCCGCAATAAGTGAAGGATTTTCGTCCTCTAAGCCTATGTAATGTAGGCTATAAGGTTATTACTACGATATTGGCGAAAAGAATGAACTTGGTTTTGGATGATGTTATTGGAATAGAGCAGCCGGCTTTTGTTCATGGTCGCTCTATCCACGATAACCTAGATGCGGCAAGCGAAATCATGCATTCAATGCATGTGGCACCGAAGAGTAAAAACTTAATGGTTCTTAAAGCAGACTTACGAGTTACATATGAAAGTGTTCAGTGGCCTTTCTTAGAAGAGGTCTTGCTTGCTATGAACTTCCCAGGTCGTTGGGTCTTATGGGTGATGGAGAGGTCACCCATGATAGTGTATATGTGAGGACCCGTCCTTCCATCCCTTCGGCTTGTTGTTTACCCCAAGGGCAATTTGGGAAATTGCGCCTTGGCGGTCGTTTTCACACTGGCTGTGCACACACAGGCCTTGCTTGATGATTGTGTTTGTTAGAAAGGTTAGGTGGACCCGAGGTTGGGGGTTCTGGGCTTGGGCCTGAGACCCAGCCCAAGTTTGCCTTCAGGGCACAGAAGATCGATCACCTTGGGGTGAAGATCGATCCTGTTGCTAGCAGGATCGATCATGCATGAAAGGATGATCGATCCTACGTGTGCCTGGAAGTCTTTGTCGGTGGCTTTCGAAGGACGGCCACCGCGGTGGCCGTCGCTTCCCCTGTCAGGGGAGGGGAGACTTTTGCTCCCCTCCTTTGCCTTTCCCGCGGTTTCTCCGGCTTTCCCCGGCCTTACCCCCTTCCCCTCCCCCTCCTTCCTTCCCCTCTTCTTCTTCTTTCCCGCGAATGCTCTGCTTCTTCCCCTGTTCCGACCGCTCCTTTCTCTCCTCCGTTCTTCCTCCTCCGGCCACCTCTCCTGAAGCTTGAAGGCTCGTTGGGTTCGTGGCGAGGCGAGGAAGATCCGTGGCTAGTCTTCGTGGATCGAAGCTGCTCTGAGGAGGTAGGGTCTTCTTCTAAACTCCGGCTGTTTGAGGGTTTTGTATCCGGGTTTTGTTTTGCTTAGATCTCCTTGTGGAGTTGTTCTTTCCCGGTTTTGAGGCCTTGAGTAGCCTCGTTGTACTCAGATCTACCAACCCACCAAGTTTGGTGGGGTTTAGTTGTGTTTTCCGGCGGTTCTCCGGCCGGAAGCACGCCGGAACCCATCTTTGGGTGATCGATCCTTCTGGGAGGAAGGATCGGTCCTCTGGTGTGGGCTTGCTGCGCCCATCACATGATCGATCTTCTTATGGGAGGAGATCGATCATGGGGCCTGGGTAAGCATGGTTACCCTTCGTCCCGAGAATGATCGATCTTCCTGGGAGGAAGGATCGATCTTCCCTGGTGCGACTGGAAGGGTGCCCTCTGTCACCAAAGAGATCGATCTCCCTGGGAGGAATGATCGATCTTCTTTGGCTCGACAGCGAGGGAAGCTCACTGTTGCTTGGATGATCGATCCTTCCCTTGGTGAGGATCGATCCTTCAGTAGCAGAGAGGGTTTTCAAAAGTTTTGCCCGCGGGGCTTCGCATGCAAGTGACTTTTTACGGTTTTACCCTCGGGGTTTATCCTGTAATGAATTATGTATAAATGTTCATCGCTTTGTGGTTGAACTGGGAGGGTGATGCCTCCCAGGTGTGTAGAATAAATGGGCTGACGGTATGCCCTTACCGCTTTGTGGTGAACCGAGGGAGTCATGACCCTCGGGAGTGTTTAGTATAAATGGGCCGAAGGTGTGCCCTTGCTGTGTTGTTTGTTTACAGCTTTATCATACTTATCCTGCCCTTTTTCCTGTGCATTAGACATGCTAGGATAGGTTGGGTGGGTGTTGACTCTGCTGCTTAGAGTACCGAGTGATGGTAGTCTTAACTTCGGTTGTTCCGCCAAGTGCGGAGATCCCGCTTGGAGAAGGGGGTCCTACTGGTTGCGTCGTGTCCACCCTGTGTCAGGGAATGTCGGAGTTGCCCACCCCTGAGCAGTGGCGTTATCGGAGATACGCACCTAGGACAGGAACCCTTCGGGTTATTGATGGGATTGTGGGATCCTTGGCAAGCCTCGGTATTTGGCATCAGAGTGTGTCCGGTTGCTTTACCCTTGTGTGTGTGGGAGTTGTAGAGTAGGACCCTGCTGAGCTGTTGCTCATGCCTACCTGGACTGTGTTTGTTGCAGGTGCAGGTGGCCGCTCTGTCCCAGTGTTACCCCCTCGGTCGTCTCGTGGCAGCGGGCCGGATCCTGACCATGTCTGAGGGTCAGGATGGGTTCGTGTGCGCCTTCGCGGAGACCCCGGTGGGTGTTGCAGTTTCTTTTTGGGGACTGTTGATCCCTTGTGGTTTGCTGTACTAAACTCTGTTAACTCTTTTATTACCGTTTTTGTAATAAATGTTAATAGCTGTGGTTTAGTAGCTTGCTTCCGCTCTTTCTCTGTGCTGTCCAGCTGTTTCCGCCAGCTGGGCCTTAGTCTCAACTGTTTCCGCCAGTTGAGGCTAGTGGTTGTGGTGTTCGTTTTTCCCCCCTCGTGTCCCGGCCCGGGTGCGCTCTGCGGGTCGGGGCGCGACAGTATATGATAGTGTACGGGGGCCTATGTTCTCCTTTATCCTTAATGGCAAGGTTCATGGAGAGGTCAAGTCCGGCCGTGGCTTGCGGCAAGGAGATCCTTTGTCTCCGTATTTGTTTCTAGTGGTTTAGGAGGTACTAACGCAATTACTCAAGGATAGGAAAGAGGGTTTGCGGGGCCTTCAGTTTTCTCACTCTGAGTTCTCTCTTTCACATCTGCTTTATGCAAATGATTGTATGATTGTGACTGTCGCAACTTGTATGGAAGTCCAAAAGCTTAAACAGAAGTTGCTTTCACTTCGAGCCTTGGCTGGCTTGGAAATGAATGTTATGAAAGCAAGCATTCGTTTCTCACCTACCGTAGATCATGACAGGAAGACAACAATTTGCCATATCTTGGGCCTCGACGAAGCTGTGGGGGTGTGGGATTATTTGGGTGTACTGTTGTGTATCAAAAAGCCTTGGAGGGCCGATTTTGCGAGGCTTCTGGATAAAATGACCAGCCGGGTTCTTTCTTGGCAGAGAGGTGCATATATGAACCGTGTCATGTCATACTCGTGTAATCGGTTCTTCAATCAATCCCAGCTTTTGTGATGACGACGACGGATATTCCAGTAGGGGTGATCCAGAGTATGGAGATGATTTGCCGAGACTTCCTTTGGCAAGGGTGGCGGTCAGGGATGAATGTAGTGGGTTGGGGCAAGGTATGTTTGCCTAAAGAGGTTGGTGGTTTGGGTTTACGAAACTTTAGAATTTGGCAGCTTGCTTTGAAAGTCAAGAGGATGCCTCATTTTCTTCATAATCGGTCAAATGTCTGGACATGTTTGGCTGTCGCGCCCCGACCCAGAAAACCCATCCGGACCGGGACATGAGGGGGAAGATCCTACATCTACTGACAACAAGCTGGTGGAATAGATACAAGAATAAACAAAGGACAAAAGTAATCTAACAATTACTAAACCAAAACTATATATATATAACAATATTTACATATATCAGAGTTATACAAAATTTACAACATTTACAATTATCAGAAAGAAGTAATACATCGTCTGGGGTCTCCGCAAAAGTACAGCAAAAGCCCTCCTGGCCCTCAAACATAGTCGGCTGGCGACGCGCTGCCGCAGGATGAACACCGGGGGCCCACAGGAGAAGCGTTGGTACCCGCACCTGCATACATCACGGTCCAGGTAGGAATGAGCAAAAGCTCAGCAGGGTTCTACTTTACGACACACGCAAGGAAGGCGACTCCAACCATACTAACTCTGTGTCAAGTACTGAGAGGCCTGCCAAGGACCCCATAAATCCCGTCAATAACCCGAAGGGCACCTGTCCAAAGTACGTCCTCCGATGGCCACTGTTCAAGGGTGGGCTTTCTCCGACATCCCCTGACACAGGGTGGACATGACGCTACCCGTAGGACACCCCTCTCCAAGCGGGACCTCCACACTTGGCGGAGCAACCGTGGTTACGACAACCATCTCCCAGCACTCAAAGCACAGAGCCAATACAAACCCTAAACTCCAAATCAAAAGCTAAGTCATACTCGAGAGCCCATAAATCCCTTCGATACCCCCCCGGGTTCTTGTCCATAATACGTCCCTCCGATGGCCACTGTTCAGGGGTGGATCACCTCCGATAATCCCAGTCACAGGGTGGACAATGACGATACCAGTAGGACACCCTTGCAGAGGTGACGACATCCACCACTTAGCTATTGATACTGTAGTACTAAGGACAAACCCCAAACCCACGCCTTAGCCTAACATGCCTCTAATGCACAGGAGAACATGCAGATATAAAGCATGATAAACAGGCATCAAACAAGGGCACACCTTCGGCCCATTTATACTAAACATTCCCAAAAACGCTAATGAACAGTAAAAAAAATATAATATTATAATCCGGCATATAATATTATATTTAAAACACCAAAAGTTCTCTACATGGCAGCTAGTTGACCCGTCGATCCGACGTCCAAAGGACGTCGGATTCGAGATCCAACTTAGACTCCAGTAGATCTACATGCATGGATCAACATATCCAAAATCCAGAATCATCCAACGGCTAGATTAACGGGAAAACACTAATTAAAACCGCTAATCAAACTAACTTATCAAGTACTTGCTGCAACGCAGCCCTCCAGTAATAAATTCATAATAAATCGTAGGAAAATTGGAAAAATATGAAATAAACTGGAATGGAAAGTTAACGCAGAGATCTACAACTCTTATGTTCATAAAAACCCAAGATCATGCACGTACAAGCCAGAAAACTCACCGCAAGCTGGCTGTTCTTCAAGAACAGCAGAAAACCGGAAAATCCGAGATTAATCATGCATAAATCCTACTAAAATCTCAACCAAAGATCATGAAACTTATATCAGAAATTCTACTAGGCAAGATGCATCTAATGACATGAAGATCAACAAGATCCAACGGTTAGATTAGGAGAATCCCATTAAACAACACATGTAGATAGAACACCTACCAGAACCGCTAATCCTTGGTTGATTCCCCGCTAAACCGCTGCTAACCAAGCTCCAACCCACGGCAGGGATCTTCCTCACGTCGCCACGAATCCAACGAGCCTTGGAACGCCCAAAACGGTGGCTGGAGGAGGAAGAACGACGAAGAAAAAGGGGTTGTCGGAAGAAAACAGAGCAAGCAGAGCTTGCGGGAAGAAGAAGAAGGAAAGAAGAAGAAGAGAAGAGAAGAGAAGAGAAGGTGGAGAAGAGGAAGAAAATCCTGGGGGAAAGCCGGGAAAGCTGGGGAAAAGGGGGAGGAGGGGAGACTTTCTCTCCTCTCCCTCTGACAGAGGGAGCGACGGCCACGACGGCTGTCCTCTCGAAGGAAAAACAACGCCGACTCACTCACGAGTCCGATCGATCGCTCCTAGGAGCGATCGATCGCTCACGGGCCGCCAGCTGCCCAAAAGCAAGCTTCTGAGCGCCCGAGCTGAGATCTTCCGATCCCGGGTCCACCTAGCCATTCTATTCAACCACATACACCAAAACAAGGCCTGTGTGTGCACACGCGGGTGTGAAACAAACCATCAAGGTGCAATTTACCAAATTGCCCTTGCGGTCAACAACGAGCCACAGGAATAGAGGGACAGGTCCTCACATGTTTGGCTAGAGCTAAGTATCATTGGTCAGAGGTGTTGGCATATGTTAGAGACCCTCGTACCTACTCGGTGCATTGGCGGGACTTATGTCATGCGGTCGATAGTCTACGCAGAGGTCTTTCTTATACTCCTGGTATTCATAGCCGACTCAGCTTTGTGAGTGATTCTTGGGTTCTTGAAGATCCTTTGGATCGGCGACCTACATTTATCAATATGGAGGTTGATTGGGATAAAGAAAGGGTGGACCAGTTCCTACATGCGGGTGTATGGAATGAAGACCGGTTGCACACCCGTCTTCATCCATTGTTAGCGAACCAGGTAAGGAAGTTTGAAGTGCGGCAAGGCATGGATAACTGTCGTTGGGCATATGGTCCTCTAGGGCCATTACTTCTAAATCTGTTTATTTGCTTTTGATGAAGCTTAGAGGTTTGGTGAGGGAGAGCGGGGAAGATGCTTCATGGAGTAATATGTGGAGGTTAACGGTAGGGCCTCGTGTGAAGCAGTTCATCTGGCGCTTGAGCCATGGGAAATTGCCTGTGCGTGAATTCCTCTAGCGTTACTATAACTTCTATGACCGTGGGTGCTCGAGGTGTGGAGAGGTGGAGACTTTTGATCATGCCATTGTTGTTTGCCCATTTGAGCAAGAGGTGTTACAACGAGTTTTACCATCGGAGTGGGTTGTTATGACAAGTCTCACAGTTAATGTCGTGTTTGAAGTGTTGACATCACCGGGCTTATCACATGAGACAAGAGAATTAGAATGCTCGATTGGATATGCCTTATGGTGAATTTGGTGTGATAGAAACGATGTAATTTATCAGAACATGGGGATGTCTGCGCTGGCGCTAGCGCGAAGGGCTAGTAGACAGGTGTTAGAGTTTGGGAAACAAATGAAGCCACCTAAAGATCGAAGGGCGGTTGAGGGAGATGTGCTCGTCCAAGTTGATGCTTCTCTTTGGGCTGGTAAAGCGACTGTCGGTATAGTGTGCCTTTCTGCAGATGGTTCGCTGAGGTGGGCGTTTGGGAAGACGGTGGCTTCTTCATCGGTGCTACAAGCGAAATTCCAAGCTGTTAGTGGAGCCATTCGCTGGATTACTCCGGGTGATCGAGGTAGGATTATTGTCGAGTCAGACTCACTTCATGCCATGGATATTTTGTGAGGCCGCAGACGATGGGATTTTGAGTCGGCTAGTTTGGTTCGTGAGATTTGGTCTCATATATTGAAGTTTAGCTCCGTTATTTTTTTATACATTCTGAGGGGGTGTAATGGTCGGGCGGACGCTCTCACCTGATGGTGTCGACGTCACGATGAGAGTTTTGCCAGGTCCAAGGTTGACGGTTTGGAGGCCTTAGATAGTATTATGTAAATTGTGTCTAGTCTTTAACTAGCCACTAGCCTTAGGGCTGAACTCATTAAATAAAAAAAAATAACTTATCACTTATAAAGAGTAAAGCAACTAATCACTTATAACCATTGGCGATATATAGCTAGGTGTATGAGATCTGACAATTACTCAACATGGTTTTTTACTAAAAAAAACCTTGTAACCATCTGCTAATACCATTAGAAGTATCCAGATGAAACTATGAAATGACCCTGAGGTTATAGGGGGAGTATGATGTTTGGAAGATATATAAGGTCAAGAATGGAATTTAGGATTTCGATGGTGAGATATGATAAATACATGACATTTTCTTTTCCTTAATTACACCACACTTTTTTTGATATTCAGTGGTTAATCACTAAATGAAATGCTAACTTGACCAAACTGTTTAATTTTTAATGTACATCTCAACACTTTGTAAATAGTTCAACCATTACCCACCGAACATGTTAGCATATAATGCGGTGGTCACCGAATGTCTAAAAAGTATAATGTACTTAGCAAAACTTTGCTACATTCAGAATCACCCATGTGATATTAACCCTTAATTTAACCCATGTAATTAAAATTGATTAGATAATTACTACGACTCAGTTGAGTTCCGATGAGGAAAGAAATAGGGATTTTTGCATTCCGGTACAATGCAATTTCTCAAAAATACACTTGATACCACAATGTTTGGGATTTGCAATTTGATACCACTAAGTTATAAACTAAGTGAGATTTAATTCCGACCCCCGACTCCGTTAGTATAAGTTGACGGAAGGGACAGTTTTGCACCCATTTTTTGCTATGAAAGGTGGTATTCTCCACGAGTTCCTCGCCGATGACTGGGCCGACGTGGTTTGGCTCGACGGCGTCGCCGAGACTCGGGTCGGGGACGACCGCAAGGTCCGTGGGGTCTCACCACGGCATTGTCGAGCAGCTCCACCGCCACCTCACCGCCGTCAGCCTCATCAACCCCCCCCCCCCCCCCCCCCCCCCACCTCCCTCAACAAACCAACATCGTCGAATTCACCATCGAATCCATCCAAATTCTTCGATGCTTCTCCTCTATTTTTCTCTCCCGTGCTTCTCCTCACCAGTGAGCGTGGAGTGCTCTTCTTCTTTCTTTTCTGCTGCTTCTCCTTTGTTTTTCTCTCCCGTGCTTCTCCTCTGTTTTTCTATTCTTTTTTCCCCCTTCTCTGTTTCCTTTCTCCTTCCCCAACCACATCCTCTCCTCTTCTTCTTTCTTCTCCGAACTCCGGCGGTGTTGGTGGAGGCGGCGGAGTGGAGAACGGCGTCAAGAAACCCGAGCTTTGGTGATCCGCGTCCGAGTCTAGGGCTTCAAGTAATCTCTCACGCTACCGCTTCTTGGATCCACTTCCGCCTCCGATCTCGTCAGCGGTCACCCAACATCGTGGTGAGGCTCATGGGTCGACGCCTTGCCAAACTCCGACAGTGTTGGTGGAGGTGGCGGAGTAGAGAACGGCGTCAAGAAACCCAAGCTTCGGCGATCTGGATGAACACCTTCGTGGAGGAGGTGAGGGGTGACGGCGGTGAGGCCGCGCGGTAGGGAGGGCCGCGAGCGACGGCTTGAAGGCCGACATCGATGCCGAGCTCCGGTGAGGAGCGGGGACGAGGGAGAGAGAGACCAGGGGAAAAAGGAGAGAGAGTGGAGAAAAACACGTGTAGTAGGAGATGCTGCGACATGTGGCTATGTGGGCTAATGGTAGTCACGTGCGAATCACGTGACCAGTTTATCGTCAGCTCACATAACATTGTTGAAGAGCTTGGACCACTTTGTTATGGTATTATAATTTGGTGGTATCAAATTACAAATCTCAAATCTAATAGTATCAAAGTGTATTTCTGAGAAAGTGTATGATAGCGAAATGCAAAAATCCCAAAGAAATATATAAAGAAATATATAGGTCCTACAAGCACTCGTGGCATTTCATTTCTAACGAGGCATGAGTGCAAATAAAGTCGCAGACCCACAAAAGCATAAAAGAAGCTTTGAGAAGATGGCAATAAGGACACTATCATTTCTCCTTAAAACAGTAATAAAGGAGCATATTATGACCTGACATTATTCTGAACTATTGCACACCAGTAGATAATTCTATGATCTAGGGCAGAATCTAGAATGGCACAACCCTGCTGATCTAGTACGGAGAAACAAAAGGAACCCATCAATAAATGAGCATGGTCCCATGTTCATGGAAACTAACCTTTTGATTAGCATTTCCTTATCTTCAAAGTGGTCCTTGTTGGCCGGTGGTGGTCACCTTTGCATGTGTGCCCAAAGATGCAGCAGGGAAAAAAGAGAAAAAGATACCTGAACTGCAAATCTCAATCAACATTTCTAAGTGTAGCAATGATGGAGAGAGTTTTTAATCAACAAAAGAGCCTTTCAACTCATTTTAACCCTTATGCTTTAGTCTTGTTCATAATGGACCATTCTCAGTGCTGATGGTAGATGAAGCATATATGAAGATTACAGTAGTTCCTGGGAAATGGCAGGTCAGACCTGCTTGCGGTTGGCATCTTCTTCGCCTTTCAGAAACCAGGAAAACCAGAGAGCTGATGACTTTGGGTGCCTTGTGAGCCCGTTTTTGTAGTCGACATACACCAGCCCAAACCTCTTGGTGTAGCCCTGAGCCCATTCAAAGTTGTCTAAGAATGACCAGGCAAAGTATCCGCGGACGTCCACACCATCACTGTTGTGCAAAGCATCCAGATGAGTCGGTTCCTTTTTATTTCACAACACCTTTTCTGATCACTGATCAGTGATCACTAATAAACTACTTTACATCTAGGCTTGAGGATATGTGCATATGATCCTATAGATATTACTTGTAGTAATGCTGAAAGTTCAAAAACCGATGAATAGAGTGTGCACACAAATGAATAGCATCATAAAGGGATCAAACATAGTTCAACAACTTTTATCACTCTCAAACAAGAAGAACTACTTAGTTTCTTATAACTTCTTGATAGAATAACTGGCATATTTGCTATTATTGTTCTTATAATATGTGCCCACATATAGTTTTATGCTGGTAATTGTTCATAATTAGTTTTATTCCATGTTTACATCGTGAGGTGTGTTAGACTTAAGTTGAAAAATTATATGAAGGATTAGAATAATAGCTTCAATTGTATATTTTCACACAACCTCCACATAGCATATTGGTGCCAAACACTTGAAAATATTAAAAACATGCACAGAGAAACAAAAGACAGAGATCTCGATTGTAAGAAGATTAGCGTAATACCTGATTGCTTGAGCCACTGCAGCAAGGTATCCCTTGAAGTACCTAACTCTTTTTTTATCATCCAGAAGTTCATCGCGTGTTCCACAGTCCTCATCATCCATGCCTGTAGAATGGAGTTCAATACATGATGAGAATCATAAGATGCCCACTATGCAAAACATACTACCATGAACCATATGTGCTCTTTGGTAACTTGGACTGCAAATGAGCCTAGGGGAAGCAAGTATTTTTCTGTTCAAACACGGCTAGATTAGCCCTGAATCGGTTCAAGCTCAGCTCCAGCTCAGCATAACAGATAAGAGATGTTCACAATTTCTGCCCAAGGCGACTTTGGCTCCTTCTATATCAAGCCTAAAACTAAGCCTCAGGCTTGGCTAGTTATGCTAGTGAAACAAAGCTGAACAACTTTGCCATCCATCTGGCCCAATCTGAAGTTCAAACTATTTGTGAACATTAGGTTCGTTCATATGCATACTGATATACATAGTAGATATCTAATCACGAAATTTTACATGCATGACTTCAAGGGAGGGCTAAGTGAAAACATATATGGAGTTTAAATATGAAAACCCTAGTATATAAATGCTAGTTTGAAATGTAATATTCGAAAAGCGCGACTTCCATTGTTATTCAACACGCCCTTCAACAAACCAATTCAGTTCATTGTGTAGACCTTGAAAAAACATTGACAGACAGACAATTTTTAATTAATGAATCTTTCAACTGTACACAAGGATTACCTAACACCTCAGTAAGATGCCATCATGATTCTAACTATATTCAAGGTTCAAAATCTCATAATTTTATTTGGTTTCAATATTTAGCATGGTCAGAACAGAACAGGTCAAAAATGTCAGGCTATCTTAACCAAAACGTTAGCACATTTTGATTCTTTATGTGCTTGGCTCAGCAACTAATTAAAGAAAAACTTAGCTCCTTCACATAATTTACCATTCTCTGTAACATATATCGGGGTATTGTGGTATCTTTTGTATATATAATTAAGGACCTTCCGAATGCCCCAAGGAACTAGGTAAAGCCACTCTGATGCAGCCTGCAATTAATAAGATAAATATTGGTATATGTTTAGCACAAAATTACTACGCACAAAACAAAATTTAAAGAAATTGTATATGTAAAAGGATCCTTACCCTTTCACCAATTATATCACCTCCTTCCCATCTGGCTGCACACAAAATAAAAACATAAAAGTGGATGATAAACTTGTAAGATGGACGACATGTTCTAAAGTACTCGCTGTAGAAACAATATATAATTAGTGAAAAGGAGACATATAGGAGAAAGATGATATGATTGTAACAATATCTCGAGAATATGCTATGCAATGGGAATTTTCTTAAACCTTGTTCTAAAGATTAGTGTCATAGTTCAGTTACATACATCCTATTCACAAAGAGCATGAATTTTCACAGGATGAAAGTATGAAAAATAGCACCTATTCTCCCCATTGTGAAAGGATAAATGTCTTTTAAATATTATAACTTTTGCAGTTTCAAGTTGATCTACTTTCTTTTTGTCAAATGGAAGAAGTATGTGTACATGTGTAAACCTCGTTCCTTCTGTTAACCATGAAATTACATTAATTAAATTCTTAGGACATGGGAGCGGGAGCAAGAACAAATCTTTAATGCAGATGTTGGCAACAAATATGCAACAAAGTACGTCCAAGAAAAGGTGACATCTTACATCTCGAGATGGAAAAATTCTCAGTTGTATTGAGCGATACTTTAATGATCAAGTGTTAAATAAGAGGTGCTCATGTTGAAAAAGCAGGTTTTACTGAACCTTAAGGCTCAAAAATGTATATAGAGAGAAATAAGTACCTATGCGTTCCATCTCTTGCACTTGGTAGAAATGAATATCTCCTGGGTTGTCTACATGAGCAATAAATCTTGACGTATAATGGTTCAAACCAATAAAGTCGACTGAATTCTTTAGCAACTCTTTATCTCTATCTGTAAATTTTGGAAGCTTATCTCCCAATCTCTCACGCATAACTGCAGGGTAGTCTCCATAAAAAATTGGATCCAGATACCTTCAAAGGAAGCAAACAATGAAAAGTTATAGAACCCATAAACATGTTAAAGTGTATACAAGGTATAACAGACAGAGACTTCCATACAAACAGTGGAAAGCCTTGAAATAAACTCCGACTGAAAGATGAAGACAAATAGTTGTACCAGGCACATGTTACAAGTATCTCTTCTTACTGACTCCCAATAGTAATTCATCAAAAGTAATGGTCTAAGAATATCAAGTCATGGATTTTACACTACCAACTACCCATATAACTCCCATACGTCCTCGTTCTGCCAAGGACAGTAATCAGCTTGGATATATACAGAAAGAATATCCAAACCAACTATTGGCATGTGTGAAATAAAGCCATAGCCTATAAGTGTATGCATAAAGATGGTCAGACAACACAACAAAAGAAAAATGCTTGAAAGACGTAACACAGAACTATTTAGAGTCTACTCTTAAGAAGCCTAACAGTAGAAAACGACATGGCCTACACAAGAAGCAGTGATGAGATATTCATCAACGGGGATGGAGGGCAGTTATGAGTTATATATGTCATAATGAGATTTTCATCTTAGTCACAAAGTAATTATAACATTGTCGAGAGCAAATATCTGACAACAAAGATTAGCCAGAGTACACCACAATATGTGCAGAAATTTAATATTAGCAATAATAAGCACTGCAATCCACAGTCTAAATGAAAGAGATGCTGGAAATAAGATACTGCTAATGACGGTTGTAAACTATGGCACGCCCCACCATTTTTGTCCTAACAAGCCACTATTCAGTAACACATACGTCACACTTGTGGTCGCCCATTGCACGATGCCTTTGAAGTAAAGATTCAATACTTTACTTATGGTAAAAAAGAGATAAGCTTCCATCTTGCTACTGTTGATTCAAAACTCTCCATTATTACTAAGTAGGTCTTTTCATGTCCGTAAGATTCAAAAAGTGCTATGAAGAATTCTCTAACAAGTCCAACAAGTTAGAAGCAAGCAAGGAGAACCCGTACCATCCAAGCTGAAAATCCAGCCGCCTCTCTGCAGCGGCCTTATCTTTCAACTTACTGGAAAATGCCTCAGCCCATTCACAATCAACCACCAAGCCAATTTCACCACCTTGTGAAGCCTAAGATGAAAAGAATGCAATAGCAGTAAAATGTTAATAAGTATTTCAAAATGAATATTGAAAATAATCATTGTGGTGTATTACAACTTGCATTGCAGTCTTAGACCTGTTAGTTGTCTAACAATTAGCTGCAATTTTAATTCTTACCCCCTTATATTCAAGAGAAATACAGTGTCGGAAGTCAAATCACACATTTTTCATTCTTTATTGATGATAGTTTCTTATTAATACTTAAAAGGAAAGAAGGATGTAGTGATAATGAAGACAAACTAATTTCTCAGCCTTAATCAGGACACAACTACTGAATTTTGCAATCCTGATGAGAAAATATCAAAGAGGCTTACCATAAATTTCATTCTGTATACAGCAACAGCAGCTGCATGGGCCAAAAGTTGGTGATGTGAAGCCAAGAAAGGATCTATTGTTGGGTCCAGACATCTGCCAGGAGCAAATATCCCAACACCATAACCATTAACAGCAGTTTGAAGTGGTTCATTAATTGTGATCCAATGCTTCACTCTGTCACCAAAACTTGCAAAGCAAACTTCTGCATATGCTGCAAAATGTTCCCTGGTACATAGGTGATGGAGATGCTTTCAGTAACAATATGACAAGTGTCAAGAAGCTGCAGGATACTTCTTAGCTATGACCAAAAAAATCACAAATAATTCTAGTCGTGCAAAAGATGATTTTCAAAGACATGAACCATATGAATGCTAAATCCGAATTATCCACATAGACTAACTTGGTCAAATATCAAGATGCTTTGTTTTGATACGGCTAAGAAATCAGTGTAGTCAGTAACATAGACTGCTAGAGGTGAGGAGACTTAAGCCAAGTGAAAATATGACCTAAAGCATGCCAAAGACATCAAACAGATTGAGAGAAAAGAACAAGATGATCAAGAATCCCATTGAATTGCCAAGTTCTGAGTACGAAGTAAAGAATGCCAAATATGTTTAAAAGATAGAAATCAAGATTAAAGGTGATCAACAATCACTTGGCATTCTCAGTTGGGAGTCTGAACTAAAGCATGCAAACGATGGCAAACAGATCGACATCAAGAAAACAGGATGAGTAACCAGTAACAACCACATTGAATTGCCAAGCCACTGGTTAATAGTCAGATCTTTACCAAAAATAAGCTAAAAACTGTACTTTGCCACTTTTGATAATGATGATCCAAGCAAAAAAAATAAAAAAATAAAAAATAAAATTGCTAATAGATGCATAAGTTACTGATTGGCTTTATTTGCATTCATAAGATTCATGGAATCAGCACAAACCTTTTGGCCAACCAAGGGCAGCAGAAAGTAGATTCTCCACAGAAATGTGGTGCCATATATAAAGTTCTTGCATTTTATCAGCACACCACATAGACAGCCATCCGTGTGAAAATATGTAGAGGTCCATGATCATACTAGGATAATCAAATCTATATATGCCTTTCCACTTTCCATATTCCTCTTTTTCCTAGTTGGAGGGAGCTTGCAAGGAATAGTCGTCCAGATATATTTTTTAATTAAGAAAATTTATCTATTTAATGAGCATATCCAACATTTACAACTACGCTTGCTGCGAATATCTGGGAACATGTAGGGGCCTTACAATTACCATAATTTGTTTGAGATAAACTCCAAGATTCTTAGCAACACAATAATTTTCATGGCTTCAATCATCATGACTCACACTATATGCTCTGACAGCCATCCTCCAAAGGACTCTTGAAGATGATACGGCAGATCCCAATGATATAATGTCACATAAGGCTGAATTCCTGCAA
The DNA here is from genome assembly GCA_963920575.1 of Narthecium ossifragum. Taxonomy (NCBI): domain Eukaryota; kingdom Viridiplantae; phylum Streptophyta; class Magnoliopsida; order Dioscoreales; family Nartheciaceae; genus Narthecium; species Narthecium ossifragum. Next base: position 18,367,690 of record OY986975.1, on the reverse strand, counting down.
TAAGAAGAAAATAAATGTGGATCTGGATGGGTGCAATGAAGACACCAAAGGAATGGTTTGCAACCTTTCTCTAGCAGGGAGTTGATGAGACTGTTGTAGTAGGCAATTCCGGCCTCATTGATTTTAGTCCCCAATCCATCTGTAGGCATCAAATTAAAAATATTCAACATTGACAATAAGATTTACTAAAAAATCAGAAAACTATGTGGGACAGGATGTGTCTATTCCGCAAAAAGAAGACATTTCCAGATTGCAACAGCCAATTTGGAGCTCTCCTCCCGTTGAGCATGTTCATCATCAGTTTAATGCAAGTTGCCAAAACTAATCACAACTCAAACATCCATTACCAAAGCTATAATATAGAAAAGTTAAAAAAAGGTGAGGATAAAATGCTACCAGGGAAAATACGAGGCCAAGATATGGAGAATCGGTAAGCGCCAAAGCCTAACTTGGACATAAGTTCCACATCTTCCTGTTTCAAGGGAGAAAAAGCCTATTAATTTTAATAACAATAGGGAATGCGCACAATTCATTGTAAGGACTTGATGTTAGAACCCAGAAGATGGTAGGCAAAGTGTAGACATCTACAAGATTTTGTGGAACACTGTCAGGACTTAATAGTAGAAAGCCAAAAGTTGGCCAGTGTTATGCAAAAATACAACACAGCTCAACAAAATAAAATAGAAGACCTGATAGAACTGTCTCTTGCAATTAATTAATCATGTGAATTATACTCCTCAAGAAACAAATAGGATACGTGCAATTTTCTCAGGAATGAAACTACCATTGTTTTGTTCAAATGAAGAACGAGTTGTAACACAAAGTATACAATGCTCACAACAATGATGTGAAACAATGATAATTTCCGGAGTCATGGAGCTTAGCTTGTACTTCAATCATGGGGCACTTATATAAGGAGAGTCAAAGTGCAAGCAGGTAATGCTCTATACTCCTCCTAGGAGGGTGTTACTTAAGCTCAAAATGAACAAAAAGAAACCTTGTATCGGTGATATTGATCAACAGAAACTTCACCAGTACTTCCATCCTTGATGTTCCCTGATTGAATAAACAAAAAAGTTTAGTAAAGTACATTGAGCTCATGGGATAGATAATCTTTGTTATCACTTTTTTTTCAACAAGGACATGAACAATATAAATGCTAACCTTTTGTCTCGGCGAACACATCCCAAATGCTATCACCTCTGCCATCCTCCTTGCTTGCTCCTTCAACCTACACATTCTCCACATTAATCGCAAACATCAAGAATCTTATTAGTTTAGCGATGGGTAAACAGCGCACAGATCTATCATCATAGATGAAGTCTACAACTTGCCTCCTGAGGTAGTTAGTGTGATATGAGAGCCAAAAAAACATACAGATCTATCTCCATAATCTCCAAGATAAGCAAAGAGAAGTATGCTCGATAAATGAGGAAAGGGACCTACTAATGAACACATAAAACAAAGGCCCTTTTTAGATTGACTAAGCTCATTTGGAACTGACATTTCCTGAATAGCACATATAAAGCTCTATCTCAGATCAGACTATTGCTCACAGCCTAAGCACAATGCTGTAGATGATATAAGCTCAAGTATGACGGTAACCAGAAAAAAATGAGCTTGGAAGACCCTAAAAGTTCAAACTTTGAACCATTTCGAAATAGATGCGAGTATTTTTAGATGAAGTACCAAAAAAAGTAAAATGCCACGGTAAAATCCAGATATAGAGTCCTTAAGATCTTACTCTCATCCACTACTGTTAAAATATAAATCAAATGATACATTCCCCTATCAGGTTAACAAAGTTAAACAACGAAACCTATGGATTTAGCTATGTACCAATAGGATTATCCTTCTAATCTTTTTCATTTCTCAACCTCACCAAACATACTAATGTACACAGATCCCAGTAACAGAGAATCGATCAACTCGACTACGGACCAAAGCTAAAAAGGCGAAAAGATATCCCAAAGCGTCCAGAATCCGTACCGATCAAACGAAACGCGACAATGGAGACCTAAAGGAGGAGAAGGAGATCAAAAGGCACGGATTCATCCGCGTGACCGTACCTGATAGGCGGAGGTGGCGACGCCGAACACGAATCCGGGAGGGAAATCCCCACGGGAGACCTCGCCGGTAACGTCGTGGCCGGCCATGGACGACAAAGGACAGAGCATGTGAGGTGCTCACTGGCAGTTTGTCGCGTGGAGGTGGTCGTTGGGCTTCCTTTCATGGAACACGAGACCGGTGGCACTTTCGTAAATAGAGGTTGAGACGGGTTCGAAGTTTCGAGCCATCTTATTACCATCGTACACGTGGAAAGATATGACGTTGGTTTTCTATCTTTGTGTGGTTGATAGAGTATCCACGTTGTCTGGTCACATCGTGAGGTACGATTCTGGGGAGTGTTACCAAAGTACTCCGATAGTTGGGATTTGGGAATTCGCTATCGGGACCGGTTAGCAAAAAGGCATCCGATGACCCAATAGCCCGATAACCCGACCCGAATATCCAGATATTATTGGATCAGGATTTTGATCTTGTTTTCTCCTGCACTCTGTTTCATAGCGCATTCAAACAATAAATGCCAAATAAAACTTAAAACCAGCACCATTCCGAGTTGCATATATTCCATCAATCAGCTTGGACAGACCTGTCACAAGAAATCCACATTGTTCTTCCTCCAAACAAAGTTACAGAGATTTCCCGGGAGAAATATTTCCAAAGCGATTGTTCCGAGAATCTGAGAACACTTTGTATCTCGAGAAAGAAGGAAAAAAACAAGAACATGATACCCCCAAGAAAGAATACTACAACATGACTTCATTTGTTGAGTACAAGCAGAGGAATAGCAGCATAGGAAAAAGACCAAGCAGTCACAGTTAATCATCAGACTCCAGAACGCAAGCCACAAACTAAACTTGGAAGCGAAGATGATGGAAATCAATATTGCAGATATTTTAACTGCATGTAAAAAGGTTAAAAGTCATATATAAATGACAAAATAAGCTGGAAATAGCTCGAAGATGTACAGGAATCAGAGCTACAAAGAACCAAAATGTCGACCATAAGAAAAGTGAAGAACGCATCGTCTGATACACAAGGAATGCTCTCTTGTTCAGATACCCAGGTTGTTTTGAAAGAGTTCACCATCTTATTTCCACAGATGAGTCACAAGTTAGAGGATTTAAACTAGGATGCTGTAATTCAGTGGACTTCAGAGTCTCTGTAGGCAAGCATTACACCTCTTCATAGAAGTGTGACAATTGATGTGCCAAAAGGACTATGCATCCCATAGAAATCTTTATTATATAACACGAAGTATAGTAGGCTTTGGAAGTATAATTTATTGAACTCAAGACATGGTAACAGTTGTGTGCCAAAAAAGTAAAGAACAACAGTTGTGTGCCTGCAATACATGACAAATGATGCGCAGAATTTGAACTGGAAAGCATCCAAATGAAGGAGCTTCTTACAAGCTTTTTCCAAGTTGATGGAGAGAAAAAATGACATCGAATGACTATTGAATCTGCAATGAAGAGAACATCCCATAATAACCTATCTCCGACAACCTCAGTTTGTATATACTCTAAACAAGCATACAAAGGGCTATGCTTCAATGCCAACTCCCATTGACTGCAATTCCTCTTCTTCAAGTTCCTTCATAGGCCACGGATTATCCCCTAGAGGTATAACTCGATCGGCTTTTATCTACTCTAAACAAGCTTGCAGAGGCCTATGCTTCAATGGCAGCTACATGTGACTGCAATTCCTCTTCTTCGAGTTCCTTGACAGCTGCAATAAGACTACGGGTTGTCCCCTTGAGGTACAACCCACTCTCTTTCGTCTCCTCCAGGAGCTTCTCTGCAGTGCGCCAATCCAAAGCCTTAACACATAGAGATTCAATCATTTTGTTGTACTCATCAGCATTCGGCTGCAGCCCATCTTCTTTCATCTCCTTCAAACATTCAACAGCCTTGGTAAATTCCTCCAGTTTACAATACCCACGGATAAGTATGTGGTAAGTGACAGGGCTCAACTTGGAATGCCTTCTCTTGGCTTCAGAGAATATCTTATAAGCCTCATCAATGAGGCCACCCTTTGCATAGCCGCTCATGATAACAGTGTATGTATATATATCTGGCCTCAGCCCCCTACCATCCATCACTTTCATTAGAGCAATTGCGTCGTCCATTTCTCCTCTTTTAGCAAGCGCGGCGATGACATAATTAAAGGCTGCACTACCAGGTGGAGGCCCTGATTCCACCATTCTCAAAAGCAGTTTTTTTGCCTCTTGTAAATCCCCAATCCTACACAATCCTTGAACAACTGAAGCAAAGGACTTATTCACATATCTCTGGGACTCCTCTGGATAATCATCTAGCAATTCTAAAGCTATGCGAACAGTGTCATCGTTTTTAGCTAAGCCGCCGATCAGATTATCCAAGCTTGATCTTGGTGGTTGTAGCTTGTTCTCCTTTGCCATCAAATAAACCGAATGAGCCTCTCTCACTTTTTTCCCCTTACAGAATAAAGTAACAATCCTTCCAATCTTCTCACTGTCCGGAAGGCTTCCAGAGCTGAGAATCTTCTCACAAATTGACCAGGCAGTATCGAACATTGACCGCTTCCCAAGAGCTTCGATCACAAAATAGTAAGTATCCACATAAGGGTTGCAACTGAAAGAATCGAACTTCTCAAAAACCTCGAGCGCTGCCTTGGCTTTCCCCAGTTTCGAGAACATTGAGAGCAACTCATTAAGAATCTCCGTACTGATCAGTCCTCTTTGTTCACCAATCTCCTTAACCAAATCCCACAACATGTAAGCTTCCTTCTTGTCGAGACCCAGAGATCGACCAACCAAGCATGCGAGAAGCTCAACAGTCCTCGTTGTGGCCACTGATGCATCATTCTTTATTGCCCATTTGAAGAACCCGATCAAATTCTCACCAGAAACACTGGGAGTTTGCATCACCCTCGCCACAAACTCTTCGCAAAGAGTCAATCCCATCACATCCAAGCTCGACTCCAGTGGCTCTTGCAGTGTGCTCTGGAGAAGAGATCTAACACTCTCCACATCCTCTTTGTTAATCTCAAGAATCTCACCGCCTGGTCCTTCCACTGCTCCCACGGACTTAAAAGCATCCAATGGGTCGTCAGCCTTGATAGACTCCTCCCACAAGGAACTCAAGCTCTCTTCCCCAGCCTCTCCAGCTGGGCTCTCCCCAAACACGACATTGTTAGCACTCCCATCGTCAAAATCCAAACTTGAACCCGATTCCGCTTGTACACCAGCTGGGTCCTCTCCAAATTCGCCATTTTTCTCAAGTCCATTGCCAAAATCTAGACTTGGGGACTCCACATGATCTGAATCGAACGATTCCTGCGGATTGAATCTACCGTTCGTGTCGTCTTCGTCTGCCGACCACGCTTCTCCGGCGGAGGAGAGGAGTCTAGTGCTTTCGATGCCGGAGATGGGTGGAGAACAACATGGGCGACCTAGGATTCGGGTTTCGAGGGGTACCTGAGATCGAATCGGAGAGGGTCTTCGCAGCGAGGAGAGGAGGAGGAGAGCCCTGGCTTTGGATCTCCACATCGTGATCGTGTGCTTTTGTCTGTGAGGCGGGTGGCGGCTTTGGGAAGGAGGAGGAGGAGGGTTTAGGGGATGGTTTTGGGTGGTTTCTTCTTTGGGTTGGGTCAGGCTGAGTGGGACCAATTTGGCTCTGATCTTAAGTAGATTGGTTGCAACTTGCAATGGTTTCGATCAGGGGCATTTTTGCATATATACTTCTATTAATCGATTAATAGATAGGGTTGTCAAAATAAACGAGCGATCCCGAGCATTTTGAGTTAGGATTGAACAGGAGGAGTAGACGCAATCAAGCTCGGCTCGGTAAGGCTCAATAACTTTGTTAGCGAAAAGTTATATTTTGGACATAAGTTATGTGTTTAACAGTGAATTGATGATGAACAAATTTATTTGAAAACAAATTTATTTGAACTCAAATTAACAAGTGAAATTTAAATCATGGTAGAGTTCAAGCTGGATTTGAATTTGGCAACATATTGACTTGTTTAAGTGGACTCACAAAAGTCGACAGACTGATACGTTTGGTTGGGACGCGATGCACCCTTCACCGTGATCATGTATTTGGTTCATCATGCATCAATTAATGCACGTATCATGTGATGTATTTTTTAGACCAAATCGTGCATCGTATGAAACGGCCAAAATGACCGTTTCAGCCTTTCACGCGATACACCCATCTACGGTGCATCTCCTATACATCCCGTGAACATTTTAAAATATATTCAATAAAGTTATGTAAATATTAAAATTATGTGAACATTATTGTAATCTCAATAAAGTCATTATATTATTTTAATCTCAATAATATATATATTAAAATTTAACTTTATTGCATCATCAGTTGACATAGTATTAGGATCATCTGTTTGTTTGGTTGCTTGTATCAACTGATACAGTATTAGTTGGTTTTCTATTTAGTTGATATGTATTGCATTAGTTGATACAAAAGACAATAATGTCATGCTCCTCTGCGGCACCAGTCGAACTCGTCGGAGCTTTGGATTTCAAAGCCGGCGAATAACTCCAGCGATCTCCCCAATTTAGCACACACCGGAGATCCACGAATAGGGGGCGCCAGGGAAGAACTAGGAACGGACTGGGGACGGCGGCGTGGAGGACAGAGGGCCAGTGGAGATCGTGACTTGAGAGGAGAGGAGAGCCGACGAGGGACAGGGGAGGGGAGATCCGAGTGGCGGCGGCCAGAGGAGGGGAGATCCGAGGAGCGACGGCTAGAGGAGGGGAGTTCCGAGCAGTGGCGGCCAAAGGAGGGGAGATCCGAGCGGCGGGAGGACGAATGAGGGAAGATCTACAACAGGGGACCGGCGGAGATGGAGAGGAGGAGGATGAGGAGGGCGGTGGCGGCGGAGGAGGCGGAGGGGTGTTGGCTGGGCTCAGCTTCCTCGGGGAGAAGAGGGGAAAGGAGGATCGGGGAGGAGAGGGAAAGGAGGCACGTGATGCATCACGTGCTGCATCTATGCAACCAATTTGGTTGCATCTCCTGATACAACATGAAGTCACTTTTTTGCATCAATTGATACAACATCAGTTGATGCATCTGGTCAACCAAACATAGGTTTGGACCATGACGTTGCAAGTGCAGACAACCAAACGCCCCCATATGTGAACATTATATGAATAATATATATACACTAGTACTCACCTGTGTCACTGGTACAGTTTTTAGTTATTGTTAATATAAAATTTTAACAAACTCCCTGTAGTTTGTCTGGTTAGACGGCTGTGTTGACCCGTAGGTGGTCCAGGGTTCGAAGGTCGGTCATAGCTTTTTGTTCACTGCCACCATAAAACATAGCCAATAAAAATATAAAATAAAATATTATAAGTCTAACTTAGGGTATATAAAATACATATAAGTCTTTGCATATTGCATATATATAAGATAATATTAATAGAACTTAGGTTGATATGAATTAATGCAGGTTTATATAAAGCAAACTTAGAGAATATATATAAAGAAACTTAGGGGATATGAATTAATGCAGGTTAACCGTTATTGCTCCTTATAAGGTTGATATATACATATATATGTATATATATATATATATATATATATATATTCAATATATATTAAAATTTAACTTTATTGCATCATTATGTAAACATTATATGAATAATACATATATATTATTGAGATTAAAATAATATAATGACTATATTGAGATTAAAATAATGTTCACATAATTTTAATATTTACATAACTTTATTGAATATATTTTAATATATATATTAAAATTTAACTTTATTGTATCATTATATGAGCATTATATGAATAATATATATATATATATATATATATATATATATATATATATATATATATATATATATATATATATATAAAATCAGAGTGCATTGGCTGATCCAAAAGACAACCAAACAAGTGCGTTTACTGTCCGATGCATGCACCATCTGATGCATGTATCATGCGATCCCATGTATCAGGCGATTCTACCAACCAAACGCCCGCATCAAGTGACTCGTTAAGACATAAGACTTGAGCTTGGTTTGGCTCGGAAATCAAGCTTGGCGCTTGAAATTATTCAAGTCGAGCTTGATGACCAATGTTAGGCTAAAAATTAAATTCAATCAAAGCTTGATCAGACTCATGCTTTGTCAAGTTCAGCCTGATTACATTAAGAGGGCTGGGTATTTGAGCCAAGTCCAAGCTTTGTTGGAGCTCGAGCAAAGCAAACTAGGCTCGTCAGAAGTATAAGTCACGCTCGAGTTCGATTCACAAGCCTCCTAAGTCCTAACTGGGCTTTCGAGCCTAGCCAAGCTTAGAATAACAATTTATATTGAAAATTCGAAAAGAAAAAAGATTTGTGTACATGACACTTCAGTCATGTACATTGCACATGGCTGAGGTGGCCATGTATTATTGGCTTATCTGATGGGGACCAACGGATGTGAGTAAATCTGGACCGTTGAATGTGATTATGTACGATGCACATGCCTACGTAGCATGTACTCCAATCACTTCTCAATTGAAAATATGTAAAAATTTATGATAACTAATTGAGCTAGACTCATGAGCTTTCAAGCCGAGCCTATGAATAGTCGAGCTCAATCCGAGAAAGAAACCAGCCTATTTTTGGATTAGATCTCGGCTCGAGCTCGGTCTAAAAGAATTCAAACTCACTTAATCGAGCTGAAGCCCAAATTATCGGATTAAAGCTCAGCTCAAATCGCAGCTCTACATGGAAAGCCTAACCGTTTAAAAACTCACAAAACCATAAATTGCAAAGACACCTTCAAAAAACCTCTTTTTGTTAAATTTGACTAGTTTGACAAAATCTTATCATTATATGATGAGGTTTAATAATTCACATAATTATCATTTAGTCTCTTTGGGAGAATTTATTTGCCGTATAGTCCACTTACAAGTTTTTAAGCCGTTTAGTCTTTTTTTTGACAGCTGCAAATTTTAATGTCTAAAATGCCCTTCTACCCTTCTCTCTCCCCTTCCCAACGTGTCGCGCCCCGACCCGCGAAAGCCCAACCGGGCCGGGCGACGCTAACCGGAACCTAACCGACGCGGAAAAAGAACGACGAGGGTTCCCTCTAACCTATTGGTTTCCCTAGCAGTTCACCAAAGCACGCTCAATTAAATCAACAATATTATAATGAAGCCTCGAACCATAGATTTAAAACTTAAAGTGATTTAATATACAAAACCTTGGAAAGGGGAAGATCCAAAATACAACATACTCCCGTAGGAGACTAACTAACATAGAATAAAAGCTGTAAAGGATCACCACCTCTCAGACTCCACCTGGCGCCGCCGCACCGCCAACCAACTGCCCGGTAGGGGCCACAGAAGAGGTACTGCCGCCTGCACCTGCAAAACACAGCCCGGGTAGAAGTGAGCACTAAGCTCAGTAGGGATCTACACTACGACACACAGAAGGAATAGGGAAACGCAACAGTGTCGCCCTCAAGTAGGATCTGGGTGTATACAGGGGTCCCATAACCCCACCGCGTGCTCCTGGTGCCAATGAGCAGCACACAGTAAGCTCAACAAACACTGCTGACTCACATGCAGGAACCTGACACTGCAGGCGGGAAAATGGCACCGCTGAGGGGGCCGTTTCCACCACTCAAGAGTCTACACAGTGGAACACCGGCTACACCTCAGCCTCCGACTCGAGGCCGACACGACCTCTACAATCATCAAGCATCTAGTGTACCAGTCATCTAAGCCTATCATCGAATCGACTGGACACCACAATTCAAACTGGGTCCAAACAGCCCAACCCCGGTCCTAGGGCAAAGTCCGAACTTCCAGCCTCGGGACGGCGACCCAAAGATTACCCACGCCCAAACCAATGCAACTAATGCACACAACAACAATGCATGCTATGACATACACCATACACAGATAATAGGAAAGGCATGCAACAGTATGTCAAGCATCATATAAGTCTACTGGATCGCTGCAGCGGTACTACCAACCGTTGCCAGCCGATCCGCAGCGGGTCCCGACATTACGACGGTACCGCGACCGTCAATCGTGGACTCCTGCAACGGGAAGCAACCCCGAAAACCGTCAATGAACAGTACACAATATAATATTATATTCCGAAATATAATATTATATTCAAACACCCAAAACCACTACTTAGGGGCTAATTGATCCCGTCGATCCGACATCCAAACGACGTCGGATTCAAGATCCAACTTAGCCACCAGTAGGTGTATAAACCAGGATCATCATATCCAAAAATCATAATCATCCAACGGTTGGATTAACGGGAAAACGCTAATCAAAATCGTTAATCAAACTAACTTACCCATTAATTGCTGCAACGCAGCCCTTCAGCAAACAATTCATAAGAAATTGTAAAAACATTGGAAAATTACGAAACAAGATGGAATGAAACGTTAACGAATAGCTCTACAACTCTTATGTTTATGAAAAGCCATGATCATGTACTCGCCGGCCGGAAAACTCGCCGCAAGCCGGCTGTTTCTCAAGAACAGCAGAAAACTAGAAATCCGAGACTAATCTTACATAAAACCTACTCAAATCTCAACTGATTAATATGAAACTTAAATCAATTATTCTACAAGGCATAAGGAATCCAACAAAGCAAGGATCAATAAGATCCAACGGCTAGATCTCAAGAAAACCCGAAAAGAACACAGTAGGTATAACCCTACATAGCTGCGCTTTCCTCGGCTGATTCCCCGCGATTTGATCACCAACTAGCCTCCAAACCACTTCAGGGATCTTCCTCTCGTTGTCACGAATCCAACGAGCCTTAGAACGCCGAAAAAGATGGCCGGAGGAGGGAGAACGGAGGAGAAAAATATGGTGCACTTATACATTTGTGTGATGTATTTAAAATCACCTATAATGAAATGCTGGTGTTTTCGTCGGCCTTTTTTCTTTCCATTATAACCCTTTCCAATCCAATGTTTCCAAGCAAGAGTGCTTAAGGACTTTCTTCTGTCCATTCACTTAGGTTTGTTTGATTGGATGCATCGAAGGTGTTTTTGCACTACCTGACACTTGCATGAGGAGAAATGACCAATTTGATTGTATCTATTGATGCGGGTAAATCCTTAATAAGTGTGCATCGGCTAATACATCCCTTTATTTTTAGCATTTATGAGGGTCTATGAGCTCATACACACTCATCAATCAAATACATGATTGTATTTATTGATGTATTAGGCCGTGCAACACCACCCAATACAGCCCAACCAAGCACACCCCTAGGCTTTGTAATCCTCAAATCCACGTGTCCCTCTGACCCTTGTGAAAATACCCTCTTGTGTCGTTCAATTCATGTCAGATAATTCATGATCTAAAGCGTTTCTTCATATACCAACGCAGTGCCACCACCACCGTCTGTTATCATATCATAAATGATCTCCATAATCGATGGAGTCGATTGCCTTGGCTCCCTTCCACCGTTTGTTATAGGAACACCGATGGCCGACCGATGAATCCATGGTAAAAATATAATTTATGATTCTATGCTTCTTATTTCTTGGATTCAAGGTCTTGAATGATCGATCGGATTCTTCTCTATTTGCATGATAGTTATGGTTCCATTGTCTTCTTTGGATTAGAAAGGAGGAGATGTTGAAGCGCTTGACATCCTTGTTCTAGATTTATAACTAACCCTTGGTTCTTGGATATATATATAGACACACACACTAGGTGGGCCTCGTGCCTTCTGGCACGGGGGCACGGGTAACTGCTCACCTCCTCCACTAACCCCTAACCACCCACCCTCACTGCCCTCTCTATCCTCTCATCTCTATGACTCAACTGCCACATGTCCCCCTCTCTCATTCTCTTTTTATGACTCAGCTGTCATGTGTAAGAAAATAGATGAGTCATATTGTGACTCATAAAGCTGATATTATATAATAGATTAACCTATATAATGAACACCAGCTTTTCTGTCTTCCGGTTTCAATCCACACCAAAATTAATTCACTGCGTTTTAATATGCCAAAAGGACTATCTAGCTATACATTTGTCCGCGGAGAGATGGATGAGTGGAAACCCCATGCATGCAGTGGCGATCATCAACACAACTTGCTTACGCTGGAATGGATTGCCTTCAACAGGTCTTAGCACATTATATGTGTTGATCTTCTACAGACAATCCGCCGTCACCATTAGGGGTGAGCAGAACCGAACCGAACCGAATCCGAAGAACCGAACCGAACCGAATTAGTTCGGTCCATTCGTGTGAGGACCTGCCCCTCTATTCCTATAGCTGGTGGTTGATCCCAAGGGCAATTTGGGAAATTGCGCCTTGGCGGTCGCTTTTCACACTGGGTGTGCACACACAGGCCTTGCTTGATGGTTGTGTTTGTTAGAAAGGTTAGGTGGAGACCGCTCCTTCTCCTCCTCCGTTCTTCCTCCTCCGGCCATCTTTCCGGGAGCTTGAAGGCTCGTTGGGTTCGTGACAAGGCGAGGAAGGTCCTGGGGTAGGACTTGGGGATCGAAGCTGCGTTGAGGAGGTAGGGTTCTCATTCTAAACTCCGGTTGTTTTCCGAGGTTTTGAATCCGGTTTTGGTTTTCGTTTTAGATCTTCTTGTGGAGTTGGTGTTTTTCCGGTTTTGAAGCCTTGAGGAGCTTCGTGGTTATCAGATCTACCAGCCCACCAATTTTGGTGAGGTTTGGTTGTGTATTCCGGCGGTTTTCCCGGCCGGAAGTACATCGGAACCCATCATGATCGATCTTCCTGGGTGGAGTGATCGATCCTCTGGTGTTAGTTTGCTGCGCCCAGCCACATGATCGATCTTCTTATGGGAGGAGATCGATCATGGGACTTGGGTCAGCCTGGTTACCCTTCATCCTGAAAATGATCGATCTTCCTGGGAGAAGGATCGATCTTCCTTGGTGCGACTGGAAGGGTGCCCTCTGTCACCAAAAAGATCGATCTCCTTGGAAGGAGTGATTGATCTTCTTTGGCTCGACAGTGAGGGAGGCTCACTGTTTCTTGGGTGATCGATCCTCCCTTCGGGAAGGATCGATCCTTTGAGCAGCAGAGAGGGTTTTACTTGTTTTAAATGCTGTTTTGCCCGCAGGGCTTCGCATGTAAATGGTCTTTACGGTTTTACCCTCGGGGTTTATCCTGTAGTGATTTATGCGTGAATGTTTACAGCTCTGTGGTTGAACCGAGAGGGTGATGTCTCTCGGGGTGCTTAGAATAAATGGGCTGAAGGTATGCCCTTTACCGCTTTGTGGTGAACCGAGGGAATCATGACCCTCGGGAGTGTTTAGTATAAATGGGCCGAAGGTGTGCCCTTGCCTTGTTGCTTGTTTACAGCTTTAATATCTATCTGCCCTGTTTTGCTTAACTGTGTATTAGACATGTTAGGCTAGTTTGGGTGGGTGTTTTCCCCCTTGTACTCCGTACCCAGGTGCTAAGTGGAGGTGTCCTGCACGGTTCTGTTCCTCTGTTGGTGCAGAGGGTGATCCCGCATGGAACCTTTTCCCCTGTTGGGTGCTTAGGGTGATGAGCAAGGTTCATGTCGGGAGCCCTTGGGGCATCGATAGGGTTATGGAACCTTGGCAGTCCTTAGACTTAGTGCCTGGTCGGGAGTCAGGGATCGTGGCTCTGTGGCTTGGAGTGCTGGGAGGTGGTTGTCGTAACCTCGGTCGTTCCGCCAAGTGTGGAGGTCCCGCTTGGGGAAGGGTGTCCTACCAGTAGCGTCATGTCCACCCTGTGGCAGGGACAGTCGGAGTTTGTCCATCCCTAGACAGTGGCAGTCGGAGACGTACTCGGGACAGGGACCCTTCGGGTTATCGATAGGATTTATGGGATCCTTGGCAAGCCTCAGCACTTGCCTTCAGGGTTGGTCTTTGGGTTTGCCTTTCTTGTGGGGGTTGTGGAGTGGGACCCTGCTGAGCTGTTGCTCATGCCTACCTGGACTGTGTTTGTTGCAGGTGCTGGTGCCCGGTTCTCCCAACCGTTGCCCCGTCGGTCGTCCAGTGGCAGCGCGGCGGCTCCTGACCATGTCTGAGGGTCAGGATGGCTTTGTCTGCGCCTTCGTGGAGACCCCGGTGGGCAGTGTGGCTTGCTTTCTTTTTGGGGGACTGTTTACCCCTTGTTCTAGATCTGTTGTATCTAGGTTTCTCCTGTTGTAACTCTATTATGTGTTTGTAATAGATGTTGTTAGCTTTTGTTTCCTGCTTCTCTCTTTCTCTGTGGTGTCCAGCTGTTTCCGCCAGCTGGGCCTTTGTCTCGGCTGTTTCCGCCAGTCTAGGCTAGTGGTTGTAGGTGTCTTCCCCTCGCGGTCCCCGGCCCGGGTGCGCTCGGCGGGTCGGGGCGCGACAA
>OY986975.1:18238326-18353072 GCA_963920575.1 Narthecium ossifragum | reverse complement strand
CTTGCTTTATGTGCTGTTTTGCCCAAGGGGCTGTGCCTGCATGTGGTTTTGACGGTTTTGCCCTCGGGGCTTAACATGTTGCTTATCATGATTATTGTTTACTGCTTTGTGGTTAACCGAGGGAGTAATGAACCCTCGGGAATGCTTAGTATAGCTGGGCCATGGGTTATGCTCTTTTACCGCTTTATGGTGAACCGAAGGAAGTCATGATCCTCGGGAGTGGTTAGTATAAATGGGCCGAAGGTGTGCCCTTGTTATGCTGTTTGTTACTGCTTTACATATTCATATCCTGCCTTGCTTCTTGAGCATTAGACATGCTAGGTTAGACTGGGTGGGGTTGACCCGTGGACTTCGGTGATCTAAGGCTAAGTGTGGGATGCCGTTACCCCGGTAAGGGTGTCCTACAAGTAGCGTCTGGCCCACCCTGTGTCAAGGACCGTCGGAGGTAGCCCAGTCCTCGAGCAGTGGCTATCGGAGGGACGTACGTTGGACATGAACCTTGGGGGGGGGGCAGACATCTATGGGATCGATGGACTCCCTGGCTAGGCTTAGTCCTTGGGTCAGGAGTTAGGGGTCCTATTGGCTCTGTGGCTTGGAGTACTGCGAGATGGTAGCCTTAACCTCGGTCGTTCCGCCAAGTGTGGAGGTCCCGCTTGGGGAAGGGTGTCCTACCAGTAGCGTCATGTCCACCCTGTGTCAGGGATTGTCGGAGTTGTCCACCCCTGAGCAGTGGTTGTCGGAGGGGCGTACTTGGGACAGGAGTCCTTCGGGTTATTGGCGGGATTTATGGGATCCTTGGCAAGCCTCAGTACTTGGCCTCAGGGTTGGTTCGTTGGGTTTGCCTTCTTAGCGAGAGTGGTAGAGTAGGACCCTACTGAGCTGTTGCTCATTCCTACTTGGACTGTGTGTTTGCAGGTGCGGGTCCCCGTTCTCCTCCGGTGCTTTCCCGTCGGCAGTCTCGTGGCAGCGTGCCGGATCCTGACCATGTTTGAGGGTCAGGATGGGTTCGTTTGTGCGTTTGCGGAGACCCTGGTGGGTGGTGTAGCTTCTTTTTGGGGATTGTTGATCCCTTGTAGCTTGTTGTACTAGAACCCTGTTAGCTCTTTAATATCTGTTTTGTAATAGATGTTAATAGATGTTTAGTTCTTCGCTTCTGCCTTGTGCTTGCAGTCAGCTGTTTCCGCCAGCTGTGCGTTAGTCTCAGCTGTTTCCGCCAGTTGAGGCTAGTAGATGTAGGTTTTTCCCCTCGCGGTCCCGGCCCGGTCTGGGTCCTGCGGGTCGGGGCGCGACAGTCGGGATCATGGAGAAAGATACAAATCCCGTAGCAAGTCATGGGTTAGAAAGGATGTGCAGTGCTACTACTGCAAGAAGAAAGGACACTTTAAGAGAGACTATAGGAAGCTACAAAAGGATCAGAGAGAAGACAAGGTTACAGAGAATGGGGGAGGTAAAGATACTTCAATCGTGGAGTTGAACAGTGACGTCACCATCCTGGGATGCTGCAAGGAGATTTGCATCAACATCGTTGATCCTCCTCACACAGATTGGATCGTCGACACATGAACCTCCATCCATGCGACATCACATTGACAACTCTTAAAAAATTACAAGGCGGGAGACTTTGTTGATGTGAAGATGGGTAATAAAAACACGTCGAAAATCATTAGGAGAGACGACATCCACACCATGATGAACACTGGGATGAAGATTATCCTTCGAGATGCTCGCCACGTCGAGGACCTTCGCCTTAATCTAATTTCTCCTGGATGCCTTGATGATGAAGGGTACATATCCACCTTTGGTCGAGGTGCTCGGAAACTAACCAAAGGATCCTTGGTGATCACAAGTAGCAAGAAGTGCTGCTCTCTCTATAGAACAAGGGTCGAAGCACAGATAGGTTTGACACTAGCAGCAGAACATGAGGATACTTCTCTACTGTGGCATAGAAGGCTCGGCCACATCAGTGAAAAGGGGTTGAAGATCCTGGCAACAAAGAAGATTCTACCCAATGTCACAGGTACTCCCCGAAAACCTTGTGTTGACTATTCATTTGGAAGACAACATCGGGTGTCTTTTGCCAGAACCGCTGCTAGAGGGAAGGAGAATGTGCTGGAGCTTGTACATTCTGATATATGTGGATCAATGGAGGTGAAGTCCTTGGGAAGCAACACATACTTCATCACCTTCATAGATGATGCTTCGAGGAAGGTATGGGTTTATCACATTAAGCATAAGTTTGATGCATTTAAAACCTTTCAGTATTTTCATGCTAAAGTTGAACGTAAGACTCGTAAATTATTGAGATGTCTGTGCACTGATAACGAGGGGGGGGGGGTGGGAGTATACCTCTAAGAGCTTTACAGATTATTGTATGAAGTATGGCATCAGACATGTGAGAACAGTTCCTCGCACTCCACAGCAAAACGGAGTGGCGGTGTGAGGACCCATTCCTCTAACCTGGCTTGACCGCTTAGGTCGAGGGACGTTTCCTGTTGGTTTGGTTCTGCATCGGGTACGATCGGATGATCGTATGCCGGTTTTCGACCCCAGGAGGGCAATTTGGTAAAATTTCTCCCTGGCGGTCGGTTTTGCACTCGCGTTGCATACACTGCCTTGGATTGATGTATGTGAGATCGGGAGAGATCGAATCGGACGACCGAGATAGTTTCAGATCTCTATGAATAGCCATTTCTTTTCTATCTCTTCTCTTTCTTTCTCTTCTCTCCTTTCTCTCTCCCCTTAGCTGCCGGCTGGAGCTTGGGCTGCGACTTCTCAGCGCAGATATGCGTGGATCGGAAGCGAGGGATTCGTAGATCGCTTGCTTGTTGCTACAAGGAGGTGTTTCTACCCAATTATGGTGAATTGGTAACCCTAGGATCGCTTTTATTTGATTTGTGGCTGTTGTGTTTGTTGAAATACTTTTTTTTTCTGTATTCTAGTTCCTTGCCATGCTTAGAAGCTTTCTATCGAATCGTTTTTGTATTCTTTTGGTCGAATTCCGTATTTTTGTCAGTTTTTCGACGGGGTCGGACTCAGATCTAATATTTCACGATCTGAGTTTGGTTTTTAATGCATGAATAAATTCCCCACCATCAAATGGACCTTCATGCAAAGTTTGAATGGATTCCATCGTCGTTTGATAAATCAAATCCAACAAATTCAGTTTTTCATCGGTTTCGTCGATTTTCGGGCAACTTGATTTAATTCAGAGGATTTGATCATCCAAAATTGGATTTCTTAGTGTCATTAGATTCCCCACATCCAATTGCACATGCCTACGAAATTTGGTTTAATTCCGACGAGTTTTGATTGTCGAAATCCAAGAAATTGGCTTTCAGCTACTATTCGCCTTTCCTGCCGACTTATGAAGGATCGATCATTTGGGTAAAATGATCGATCACTTTTGTTGAAGTGTTCTGTCTCGTCTGAAGGATGATTGATCTTCCTTGTGAGGAAAGATCGATCATTTCTCCTTGACAGGGGAACACTTGGAGGGGATCGATCATGGGTATCATGATCGATCATTTTCCTTCGAGGCAGGGAACACTCTTAAGGAAAATCGATCTTCCTTGGGTGTGAAGATCGATCATTTATTCTTGAAAGTGAGCACCCATATGAATGATCGATCATCTTGGGTAAGATGAATGATTTTTTATATGTCGATTTGTTATAATTGATCCAAATTTGGTGTTTTTGGTTTCTTTTCGACCCGAATTTCTCGTGTGGCTTTCCCGATAATAGGTAAGGATTATTATAATATTTTAATCAGGATTTTAATGGGTTTATCTTTGGATTAGGCCGTGATTTATATTTCAGATCGGTTTTCCGATTTCTACCAATTTTGAAGCAGTTTCCCGATGAAGCATGTTATACCTATATAAATATAGTTGTGATTGCTTTATCGCTTTATGGTTAATCGAGGGAGTGACGACCCCCAAAAATGTTTAGTATAAATGGGCCGAATGTGTGCCCTGCATGTTTAGAATAACTTTACTGCTTTGATTAATAGCCCCGCTGATTGCCGGCGTGCGCCAGGGGCATAACCCGTTGTACTGTTAATCTATCTTGTTGTTGTTGGTTGGTCGGGGTTGTATCCATGTTGTAGCAATTTCAGTTGACGGCTGTGGGTGCTGTTGTAATACCAAAATTTGATCTGTTGTAGTTGCAGATCAGTTACCCGTGGGGTAACTGTGGAACCTTAGTCTGTCAGGTGCCGGAGTGCACTGAAGGCTATTGTATAATTGTTGTATTAGTTAGTTATTAATTGCTTTAGACCCTTGCTATGCATACCCTTGGCAAGCTATAGGCATTGCCTAGCCTTGCATTGTTGATGTCATATTGTTGCATACTTAGATCTTGTATTTGTGTCTAAGCATTGCATGCATCTGATTGCATTAGAATCATAAGGTTAAGGCGTGGATGAATAAGGTCTTCGCCGATCCGAGACTCTTGGGTAGCTCGGATCTAGCTCTAGGACCGTGGCTGGTTAGTAAGGACTAGGGCGTGATTACTATGCTAAATCTCTGTATTCTTAAGGATGGGTCTGGTTGGCTACTATATGTTGTTTGAGGTATAGAGGTCGTCCAGAGTTCTCGTCTGATGCTCTGTACCTGTGTTAAGGGAAGTTACGTGCTGCCCTGGGTCCTACCCCTTTGTTGTTCAGCGTTAGGCGCTTGGTTGTTGAGAGGGATGACTGTTGACAGTTGAGGTCATAGAGTGTGTGCCCTGGGGTAGGCAATGGATGTAACATGAGTTTCCCTTAGAGATGAGACAGAACCCGGGACTTTGTAGTTTCCCCTTTTTCTTGTGCGACGTAGAGTAGAGTAGAACCCTACTGAACTTTGTTGCTCACTCCTACCCGGGTTGCGTTTGCAGGTGCAGGCGTCGGCTCTTCATCAGAGGGACATATGTACATTTTGGCCGCTTTTTGTTTATAGTTACCTTTGAGGATGATGTACTTAACGTTTAATATATGAAATATTGTTCCCTCTTTTAATTGAGTTTTATTCTGCAATGTAATATTTAGTTTTACCATTATGCCCTTGGAAGTTTTTAAGTTCAAATTAATTCCGCTTTGTGTATTGTCGCGCCGTATCGAATGTAAATAGTGTAAGTTTCCCTTCACGTTCCAATCTAGATGGGTTTTCTGGGTCGAAGTGTGACAGACGGAAAGGATGAACTGTACCATCATGGAGAAAGCTCGAAGCCTACTATCAGTGGCGAAGCTGTCAAAGCAATTTTGAGGAGAAGCAGTGTTGACAGCATGCTACCTGATCAACAGCTCCCCATCAATCTCTCTGGATGGTGGTATCCCTGACCAGATCTGGAAAAATAAAGAGATCTCGTATACCCACCTTAGAATTTTTGGTTGTAAAGCCTTAGTTCACATTGCAAAAGAGAATAGAGCCAAGTTGGATCAGAAGGCAAAGTATTGCATATTTTTGGGGTATGCAGAGGATGAACTTGGATACAGATTGTGGGATCTAGAGGCGAGGAAACTAGAGTGAAGTCGAGAAATGGTCTTTTAAGAGAACCAACATGTAGAAGAAGCAGGGAAGTTACAACAAAAACCTTGGACACCAATAGAGATAGATATCCCCATATCTCTAGATCCTCCTGTCTATCACACTGATGACGGGGGAGAAGACTAGTCAACACCTGAAGAGCCTGAGATGGAAGAGGCTGAATCAGATGGAGGTGAAGAAGAAGAACAACTTAGTCGATCGGCCCCACCAGTACCACCTGAACTACAGCTACGTCGCTCTTCTAGAATTCCAGTGTCGTCGACCAGATATTCAGACATGCAGTACACATTGCTAATAGATGGAGCAGAACCGGAGTGCTACCAAGAAGCTGTTAGTAGTAAGAAGAAGGGCAAATGGATTAAAGCAATGAAGGAAGAGATGAAATCAGTGCATAAGAATACCACATATAAGTTAGAATGCTAGAAGACCTAGATAGAATTGGACTCTTTTACGAAAATACAATATATGAAAACCTAGATAGAATGCTAGAAGACTAGTATGCTTGTTTAGATATGAAAACAATAAATAAAGCAAGTAATGAAAGATAAGAGAGAGTTAGGAGACTTGCACCAGATTTTATAGTGGTTCGGCAAACCTTGCATACGTCCACTTCACTCAAGGTCTTCCTTGAGGTTTCACTACTTGCAAGACCTCTTGCAAGTTGTCCACCAAGCTTCCGAGTGCTTGGCAACCTATCTGCTAAGCTTACGGGTGCTTGGCAACCTTACAATCTCTCCAAGATCTCTCTTGGATATCTCTCACAAAGTCTACTTCACAGCTTGAAGTAGTTTTACAAAGATTAAAGATCTCAAAAGAAGATTAAAACTTGTTACAATGTGTACTAATATCTCATTTAGTCTTACACCAAGTTTGTTGCATCTTTCCATATATACTTGAGCTTTAGGGCCTCAAATAGCTTCCAACGGCTACTTTGCATTTCTGCAATGGCTCTCGAACGGCTAGTTTCCTGACTGCCGGTCGACCGTCGCATCGTCCGCCACATTGCCAGTCACGTTCTTCTTGAGCCGCAGTCGATCCACACATCGAACTTCAAGCTTCATGGTCGACCGTGACATCGACCGTCACATCATCCGTGAGGCTCTGTCAGGAAAACTACTTCTCAGGGTCGATGTCTCGTTTGACCGTCGCTTCAACACAACAAGTCACATATGCCGCGGTCGACCGTGCCATCTACCGCCACATTGACTGTCACGACTTTTATCCTCCGCGGTCGATCCGTCCATCGACCGCCAGACTCCACGGTCAACCTCTTCTTCTCATAGCCCGCGGTCGATCCCACAGTCGACCGTCGCATCGTCCGTGGGCACTAACATCTCTCAAATATGAAAGTTAAAGCATGTTTCCAACATATATTCTATCACATATATATTTTATCATTTAAGAATATATTGGCATAATCAAAACACTATTAGGACCAACAATCTCCCCTTTTTGATGATAACAATCTATTTATATGTGATGATAAAATATCTATTGCTCCCCCTAAATCCATGCATCCATTTCTTTGATAAAAAGTGTTCTAAGATGAATACTAAGGATGCAAACCATCCATATGATATTAAAAGTTCTATCCATGATATTATGACTAGATAATTTATCTTTTAGTATGATCACTTCTTTAAAACAAGTAAAGTTAAGCTAGTAAGAATTAATATCATGATTGGTAGCAATAGATCACATCACAACTTTTTCTCTCCCTATGGCATCATCAAAAAGTGGGGATGGGGCAAGAGAAAAATTTGGATTACTAAAGGAGGCTTGATATCAAATCGATTATAATATTCATAATACCAAAGGAAGTAAGGGATAAAAAAAAAATTAAACCCATTCAATTAAAGTAATCCCCTAACATAAGTTCCTTCGTCTCCGCCAAAGACAGCTTTGAAAAAATATTTTTAAAGTGAGATGCGATAAAAAATTTCATGAAAAAATATGACACAACCAGTGACGGTCGACCTTCAGAAGGTTCACAGTCGATCGTCGAGCATGATTTGAGCATTAGATGAAAAATTACGTAGTCACGGTCGATCCAAGTGAACTCACGGTCGACCGTCACTTCCAAAAAATGAATTTTGAAATTTAATTTAAAATGATTTTGAATCAGAAACTCATAAAAGTTTGCATACAAATGGAATTGAGTATTTTGAGCTAAACCAAGTCCTTAAACATGGAATTCATGCATTTAATCAAAGATATGTCACATGAGTGTATGTGCGTGAAGATGAGTATTTAAGAACTCACATACCACTTTTTTATTGCATGAAACCAATTGAAGAATTGAAGCAAATGGTGCATACAAGTCACAATTTCTTATAAATGATGATTAAAAATCATTTCAAAACAGTAAGCATTATAATACAAAATATGACTATATGACCTCTTTTAAAATCAATAAAGATGCAAGATTTTAGCCAAGATGAATTCTTTTCAAGGATTCATTTCAAATCAAGAAGAAAAACTTCATAAGGATTAGGAAATTTTTAAACTTCTAAAAAGCAAATCACAGGATAAAATTCACTATAACTATTTGAGATATCAAATGAAAATGGAGAAACAAGATTTCATACTATTGGAGGGATCATTTATCATTTGATGACTATTTAGCATACCTCCTTTCCTTGCAAACATTTTCTTGTCCCCACCTTATGCCTTGAGCATCCACCATCAAGATATCACCATTTCTTTTGAATTTGTCTTGACAATTGGATCTCAAGCATCCCTAACACAAATCATGTCTTGATTTTTGGTACCCAAATCTTTTTGGGTCCATTATCATTAGTTCTTGACATTGACATATAAGATGTATGCTTTGGAATCCAAAAGGTGTTAGCACTTGCATTCTTCATTAAATAACAATTTGGAGTAATATGTCCTATTTTACAAGAATAGTGACAAGTAGGTATATTTGCAAATCCAGGAGGATGAGATGATGCTTTAAGAAAGCTTGTCTTTTAAAGATTATTCACCTTCCTAGGATTATAGCCAATTCCATTCTTGTTCAATGAGCTACATTGGCTATCAAGGATCTCATTAAGTATGATTTTACTCTTTATAAGCTTAGAAAGTGTAATTTTCAAATCATTATTTTCAAGGGTGAGATCCCTTTTTGATTCTCTCAAATTGATGATTTCCTTTTGCAAGTTATTTGAGTTATTTTGTAAAATGTCATGCTCACATTTGCAATCCTCAAGTTCTTTTCTAAGTGAGGCATGATCATCACTAGATGTCTTACTCATCATGCATTTGTTCTCATTTTCCAATAAGTCAATCCTATACAAGACATCTAGTTTTTCTTGTTCTAGCTTTCTCAAGTTCTTACATGAAGCATAATATTTCTTTTTAAGGAACTTGAAATCTTTAGGTAAGGAATGATAAGCTTCAAAAGGTTCATCAAAGGCTAGCTCATCATTTACCTCAAGATCTTCTTTCTCATCCCCGATGGCCATTAGACAAATATTTGGCTTTTCTTGCTCTTTTTGATCGGAGGAGGAATTCTTATCGCTTTCACTCCAAGTTGCCACCATGCCTTTCTTTTTCTTGAAACTCTTCTTTGTTGGCTTCTTGAGTTGAGGGCAATCGGGCTTGTAGTGTCCGGGCTTTCTACACTCATAACATATAATGTCATTTGAATTAGATGAGGTAGATTTTGATTTTTCACCTTCAGAGGTTTTCTTCTTGAAAATCTTCTTTCCTCGGCGTTTGAGCATCCATTTGATTTTTCTTGTAATTGATGCCAGTTCCTCATCACTTTAATCTGATTCTTCATCACTTAAACTTGATGAGTCTTGGTACGACGACTTGAATGCAACCGATTTGTCTTTCTTCTCTTCTTTATTGTTACTCTTCTTCAAGCTCTTCAAATAGGTCATGAGTGAACCTATGAGCTCATCAAGTGATAACTTAGAAAGGTCTTTGGCTTCTTCAATCACCGTCACCTTGGGATCCCATGTTTTAGGTAGACACTGAAGTATCTTTTTTACAATTTCATCATTAGCATAAGATTTGCCAAGAGATTGAAGCACATTCAAAACATTCAAAATATTAGGTAAACATTTCACTAATGGACTCATCATCCTTCTTGCTAAACAATTCATAATAATGTACAAGCATACTTATCATAGTCTCCTTAATTCGGTTGGTTCCCTCATATGTAATTTCAAGCTTCTCCCATATTTTCTTGGCCGATTTACAACTTGAAATTCTACTAAATTCAGTGGGGCTCAATGCATAATTAAGAAAGCATTTGGCTTTAGGATTGGTTTCCAATTTCTTTAAGTTGGATGGAGTATACTCACTCTTAAGCTTGGGTACATCCTTTCCTTCATGCTTTTTACTAGGAATAAATTGTTCATCCTCAATGCTAGGCCAAGGTTCATAATCTAAGGATTGGATAAAAATTTCCATCCTAGTCTTCCAATAACTGTAAGTTTCTCCATTAAAGTAGGGAGGCCTATTGGTAGAAAATCCTTGTTGGTTTTCCATCTATGCCTAGGATCCTCTAGGGTCGTTAAACCTCGGATTTATAGACGAGCCTCTGATACCAATTGAAGGTCCAAGAGGGGGGGGGTGAATTGGACTCTTTTGCGAAAAAATAATAGATGAAAACCTAGATAGAATGCTAGAAGACTAGTATGCTTGTTTAGATATGAAAGAAATAAATAAAGCAAGTAATGCAGGATAAGAGAGAGTTAGATGACTTGCACAAGATTTTATAGTGGTTCAACAAACCTTGCCTACGTCCACTTCACTTAAGGGCCTCCTTGAGGTTCTACTACTTGCAAGACCTCTTACAAGTTGTCCACCAAGCTTACGGGTGCTTGTTAACCTATTCATCAAGCTTACGGGTGCTTGGCAACCTTACAATCTCTCCAAGCTCTCTCTTGGATATCTCTCACAAAGTCTAGTTCACAGCTTGAAGTAATTTTACAAAGATTAAAGCTCTCAAAAGAAGATTAAAACTTGTTACAATGTGTACTAATATCTCCCTTAGTCTTACACCAAGTTTGCTGCATCTTCCCATATATACTTGAGCTTTAGGGCCTCAAAAAATAGCTTCCAACGGCTACTTTGCATTTTTGCAACGCCTCTTTAACGGCAAGTTTCCTGACTGGCGGTCGACCGTCGCATCGTCCGCCACATCGTCAGTCGCGTTCTTCTTGAGCCGCGGTCAATCCACGCACTGACCTTCAAGCTTCACGGTCGACCGTGACATTGACCGTCACATCGTCCGTGAGGCTCTGTGAGGACAAACACTTCCCAGGGTCGATGTCTCGTTTGACCGTCGCTTCAACACAACAAGTCACATATGCCACGGTCGACCGTCCCATCGACTGCCACATCGACTGTCGTGAATTTTATCCTCCGCGGTCAATCCATCCATCGACCGCCAGACTCCACGGTCGACCTCTTCTTCTCATAGCCCGTGATCGATCCCACGGTCGATCGCCGCATCATCCATGGGCACTAACATCTCTCAAATATAAAAGTTAAAGCATGTTTCCAACATATATTCTATCACATATATATTTTATCATTTAAGAACATATTGGCATAATCAAAACATCATCGGAACACTATTAGGACCAACACAACCAACCAAGTCACAAGGCGAGATTGGTAGTAAAAGGATTTCAACAAAAAGCAAGTATTGGTTTTGAAGAAATATTTTCTCCTATTGTTAAGATGTCTTCTATCAGGGTAATCCTTGGATTGGCGGCTAGTTTAGACTTGGAAATCGAACAGCTGGATGTGAAGACTGCTTTCCTCCATGGAAAATTTGAGGAGGAAATCTACATGGAGAAGCCGGAAAGGTTCGAGGCTAGAGGAAAGAAGAATCTAGTATGCAGGTTGAAGAAGAGCTTGTACGGTCTCAAACAAGCATTAAGACAGTGGTACAAGAAAGTCGATTCTTTTATGACTCAAAATGAATACCAGAGGACAACCTCAGATCAATGTGTGTACATTTGGAGGTTTGATAGCTCAGACATTCTAATTATTCTTCTTTATGTTGATGATATGTTAATTGTTGGAAAAGATAAGAAGAAGATAGAGAAGCCGAAACAAGAGTTGAATAAATCTTTTGCCATGAAAGATTTGGGACATGCCATGAAGATCTTAGGGATAAAAATAGCCCATGATAGAGGCTCAAAGAAGCTATGGATGTCACAGAAGGAGTACTTTGAAAAGGTATTGAAACGCTTTAGGATGATCGAAGCAAAGCATGTAGGAGCGCCGCTGTGAGGACCCGTCCCTCTACTCCTGGGTCGACCGGCTGGGTCGGGCCCGTGGCTCGTTGGTTTGCTTCGCGTCGAGCGCGCGATCCGGTGGATCGTATTGTTTCTTGGACCACAAGGGCAATTTGGTAAATTGCGCCTTGTTGGTTTGTTTCACACCCGCGTGTGCACACACTGACCTTGTATGTGTTAGTGCTTGTTTAGAATGGTTAGGTGAACCCGAGATCGGAAGATCTGAGCTTGGGCTTGTGTTTTAGCCCAAGTTTGCCTTTCTGGGCGATCAATCTGGATTGCTAATGAGATCGATCTGGCCTTGCTAGCCAGATCGATCTGACATGCTTTGGAGATCGATCGCTTAGTGCAGAAGGTCTTTGGGCTCTTTGCGGCTCGAGAGCGATCAATTGCTCCTTGGAGCGATCGATCGGACTCGTGAGCAATCAGTCGGTGGCTTTTTTCTCTTCCGCGATGACGGCAGCCGGCCGTCGCTCTCTCTTGTCAGAAGGAGAGGACTTTCCCTCCCCTCCTTCCCCTTTCCTCCGGCTTTCCCGGCTTTCCCCCAAGCTTTCCTTCCCCTTCTTTTCTTCTCTTCTTTTCTCTTCTTCTTCCTTCTTTCTCTTCTTTCCCGCGGTGCTTTGTTTCTTCTCCTCTTCCGCCGGCGAACTTCTTTTCTTCCGTTCTCCCTCCTCCGGCCAGCGATTTTGGCGTTCCAAAGCTTGTTGGATTCGTGCCGACGAGAGGAAGGTTGCTTAGGTTGTTTGGAGCCTTGTTAGTGACGGGTTTGCGAGGGATCAACCGAGGAATGCGATGTTGGGTAGGTTCTTCTACCTACATGTGTTCTTTAATGGGTTTCTCGTGATCTAGCCGTTGGATCTTGTTGATCTTTGTCTTGTTGGATTCCTTATGCCTAGTAGAATATTGGATATAAGTTTCATGATGTTTGGTTGAGATTTGAGTAGGTTTTATGCATGATTAAGCTCGGATTCTCTGTTTTCTGCTGTTCTTGAAGAACAGCCGGCTTGCGGCATGTATTCCGGCCGGCACGTACATGATCTTGGCTTTTGATAACATAAGAGTTGTAGACCTCTTCGTTAGCTTTCCATTCCATCTTATTTCATATTTTCCTGATTTTTCTATGATTTGTTATGAATTGTTTGCTGGAGGGCTGCGTTGCAGCAATTAATTAGAAAGTTAGTTTGATTAACGGTTTTGATTAGTGGTTTCCCGTTAATCCAACCGTTTGATGATTATAGATTTTGGATATGTTGATCCTGGTATGTAGCTCTACTGGTGGCTAAGTTGGATCTTGAATCCGACATCGTTTGGACGTCGGATCGACCAGATCAAATAGCCTCTAGTAGAAAACTTTTGGGTGTTCTGAATACAATATTATATTTCGGAATATAATATTATATTATTTACTGTTCATCATCATTTTTGGGGTTGCTTCCCGTTGCAGGAGTCTGCGGTCGACGGTCGCGGTACTGTCATACTGTTGCATGCTTTACTTCTTATCTGTGTATGTCATAGCATGCATTGTTAATTTGTGCATTAGTTACATTGGTTAGGGCGTGGGTGATCTTTGGGTCGCCGTCCCGAGGCTGGAAGCTCGGACTTAGCCCTAGAACCGGGGTTGGGTAGTTTGGACCCGGTTTGAATTGTGGTGTCCAGTCGATTCGATGATAAGCCTAGAGGACTGGTACACCTGTTGCTTGATGATGATTAGAGGTCGTGTCGGCCTCAAGTCAGGTGTTGAGGATGCCACCGGTGGCGGGTCTTATTCTTTGGACAGTGTCCATTCCTGCTAGTAGGGGATCAGTGTGGGCCCATGGCTGAGTTGGGGTGACCATGGTTGGATATGCCTAGAGATCACCAGTGAATGGTAATGGGACCATTGTAGCTCAGTCGAGTCTGACTTGAGGGCGACACTGTTGCGTTTCCCTCTTCCTTCTGTGTGGCGTAGTGTAGATCCCTACTGAGCTTAGTGCTCACACCTACCCGGGCTGCGTTTTGCAGGTGCAGGCGTCAGTTCTTCTTCTGTGGCCCCTACCGGGCAGTTGGTCGGCGGTGCGGCGGCGCTTGGTGGACTTTGAGAGGTGGCGATATTTACTGCTTTTACCTTTGGTTAGTTAGTCTTCTACGGGAGTAATGTTGTATTTGGATCTTCCCCTCTCCGAGGATATGTATATTACACTTGAGTTTTAAATCTGTGGTTCGAGGTTTGCTAATCAATGTTGTTTTAATTGAGGGTGTTTTGGTGAATTGTTAGGGAGACCAATAGGTTAGAGGGAACCCTCGCCAGCTTTGTTTTCCGCGTTTTGTAGGTTCCGGTTCGCGTCGCCCGGCCCGGTTGGGCTTTCGCGGGTCGGGGCGCGACAGCCGCTCGAAGCTTATCACAAACTGAGTAAGAAACAGAGTCCCAATGTCGCACCCCGACCCGCGAAAGCCCAACCGGGCCAGGCGACGCGAACCGAAACCTAACAAACCGCGAAAAAAGCTGGCGAGTGTTCCCTCTAACCTATTGGTCTCCCTAACAATTCACCAAAAGCAACCTCAATTAAAAGACATTAATTTAATGAAACCTCGAATCACGGATTTATGAACTCAAAAAGATTTAATATACATATCCTCGGAGAGGGGAAGATCCAAATACAACATTACTCCCGTAGGAGACTATCTAACATAGGGTAAAAGCAGTAAATGATCACCACCTCTCAGACTCCGCTTGGCGCCGCCGCACCGCCGACCAACTGCCCGGTAGGGGCCACAGAAGAAGAACTGACGCCTGCACCTGCAAAATGCAGTCCGGGTGTATTCAAGGGTCCCATAACCCCACCGCGTGTCCCTGAGGCCCGAGAGCAGAACTCAGTAAGCAGGACTAAACAATGCTGACTCACATGCAGGAACCCGACACTGCAGGCGGGAAAAGGCACCGCTGAGTAGGCAACTCCTCTACTCAAGAGTCAACACAGTGGAACACCGGCTACACCTCAGCATCCGACTCGAGGCCGACACGACCTCTACAATCATCAAGCAATAAGTGTACCAGTCATCTAAGCCTATCATCGAATCAACTGGACACCACAATTCGAACCGGGTCCAAACTACCCAACCCCGGTCCTAGGGCTAAATCCGAGCTTCCAGCCTCGGGACAGCGACCCACAGATCACCCACGCCCTAACCATGCAACTAATGCACAAATCAAAAATGCATGCTGTGACATACACAAACAGGAGATAGACATGCAACAGTATGATAAGGCATCATATAAGTCAACCGGATCGCTGCAGCGGTACTACCAACCACTGCCAGCCGATCCGCAGCGGGTCCCGGTATTACGACGGTACCGTGACCGTCAACCGCGGACTCCTGCAACGGGAAGCAACCCCGAAAACGATGATGAACAGTAAACATATAATATTATAATCCGAAATATAATATTATATTCAAAACACCAAAATCTCTACTTAGAGGCTAATTGATCCCATCGATCCGACATCCAAACGACGTCGGATTCAAGATCCAACTTTGTTATCAGTAGATCAACATGCCGGGATCAACATATCCAAAATCCACAATCATCCAACGGTTGGATTAACGGAAAAACACTAATCCAAACGGCTAATCAAACTAACTTACCAATTAATTGCTGCAACGCAGCCCTCCAGTAATAAATTCATAACAAATCGTAGAAAAATAGGACAATTATGAAATCAGTTGGGTTTGAGAGTAGATTCAAAGACCTACAACTCGTATGTTCATCACAACCCAAGATCATGCACGTACTGGCTGGAAAACTCGCCGCAAGCCGACTGTTCTTCAAGAACAGCAGAAACCGAAAAATCTGAGATTAATCATGCATAAATCCTACTAAAATCTCAACCAAAGTTCATGAAACTTATAACAGAAATTATACTAAGCAAGAGGAAGCTAACAACACTAAGATCAACAAGATCTACCGGCTAGATCTAGAGAAAACCCAAAAACAACATCAGTAGGTAAAAACCTACTGAAAACGCACTCCTCGGCTGATTCCCCGCGAACTGGTCACCAACGCAGCTCCAAACCACTTCAGAGATATTCCTCTCGTTGCCACGGTTCCAACGAGCCTTGGAACACCCAAAACGGTGGCCGGAGGAGGAAGAACTGTGAGGACCCGTACCTCTAACCCGGTCCGACCGCGTTAGGTCGAGGGTCTGGGTTTGTGGTTTGGCTCGGTTGGCCTCGGGATGCGATCGGTTGATCGCATCGCTATTTTTGACCCCAGTGGCATTTTGGTAAATATGCTCCCTTGTGGTCAGTTTCACACCCGCGTTGCACACATTGCCTTTGATTGATGTATGTGTTTGATTAGAACCTTAAGGGTGCTTCCGATCGGAAGATCGGAGCTCGATCGGGAGAGATCGAATCAGACGGCTGTGATTGATTCCAGCTTTCTATTTAAGCTCCTTCCTTCTCTTTCTTTCCTTCTTCTCCTATCGTTCTCTCTTCCTCTCTCCAACCGACGGTGCTAGGGCTTGGAGGGGCGGCTTTCGAGGAGCGGTTTCCGGCGATCGGAGTTGGAGGATGCGTGGAGGAGCTGCCCTGCTTGTTCAGATAGGTGTTTCTACCTCGATCTTGTGATCAGGTTCTCCTAGGATAGGTTTATTGTATTTTCGCTGTAGGAGTACTTATTAGAATGTTGTGTAACTTGTTGCATATGTGTTGCGGATGATTTCAAGTAATCCTACCTCGCGATTTCCGTATTTTATCGGTTGAATCTTGTATTGTCGCCGTTTATCGGTTTTCGGCCGTTTTGACCTAAATTGGAGATTTAACCGTCGAAAATGTGATTTCTTAGCACCATTGGTTTCCCCATCATCTTTTATGCATGCTTGCAAAGTTTCATCAACTTCCAACTTGAATTGATCCTTGAAATCCAAGAAATTGGATTCCCGGCAGTGTTCTGATGAATTGTGCCTAAGGCCCGACGGTCGATCGGTGGATCGACCATCAAGCGTTGATACGCTCTTTCGGGGCCTTACGGTCGACCGTCGGATCGACCGGGGCATCGACCGTCGGATCGACCGTCACATCGTCCGTCAGGCTCTGTCGGGTTTTTGGCCTCCCACGGTCGATGCACCGATCGATCGTGGGGCTTCCCCCCTTTTTCACCCCGCCTCACGGTCGACCGTCGGATCGACCGTCGCATCGTCCGTGAGGCTCTGTCTCGTTTTGGGCTTCCCACGGTCGATGTACCGATCGACCGTCACCCATGTGGTTTTCCTCGTTTTGGCCTCACGATCGACCGTGACATCGACCGTGGCCTCACGGTCGACCGTCAGATCGACCGTCGCATTGTCCGTGAGGCTCTGTCTCGTTTTGGGCTTCCCACGGTCAATGTACCGATCGACCGTCACCCATGTGGTTTTCCTCGTTTTGCCCTCACGATCGACCGTGGCATCGATCGTCACATCAACCGTGGGCCCTTGAACATGTTTTTCTGGCCTTTCATGAATGGCTTTCAATTGTGATTGATCTTTAAACATGTTGGGAATTTTACAAGTGGATTTTGTAGAGTTTTCAAAGATTTTCTATCGAGTTTGAGGATCGATTCGAGTCATTTCCGTTTTGGGCAAATCTATGGTTTTGATTGCATTTAATACGTGATTGGGTTGTAGTTGAATGCTTATTTGATTGCCTAACCATTAGCTAGCTATGAATGCTAGCTAATGAGGAATTGTGAAACCTTAGCCTGATGTCGGCGTGTGCCAAGGGCTATTGTATAAATGTTGGCCAGTTACCTGCGGGGTAACTGTGGAACCTTAGTCTGTCAGGTGCAAGAGAGCACTGAAGACTATTGTATATCTATGTTTAATGCTTTGCTCAGATCTTTGTTAGTTAGCATAGTGTATTTGTATTCGAGGCCTTTGCTATGCTTACCCTTTGGCTAGTTGTAAACTATGCCTAGCCCTGTATGATTAAGGACATCTTGTTGCATGCTTATACCTTGTTATCTGTGCCTGAGCACTGCATGCACTCGGGTAGCTCGGATCTAGCCTTAGGGCCGTGGCTGGGTTGTCAGACTTAGGGTGTGATTGTATAATGAATCTCATGATATTGAGGATTTGCGATAGTTGACTCTGATCAGTGCTTGAGGTTTAGAGGTCGTGTCGGTTCTCCAAGGCCAAGTGCTAAGGATGATTGTCGATGTGTTCCTGACGTGGTTCCCCAAGGCATGATGTTCCTGGTTGGGTAAGGGTGATCGTGCATGTTACTGTTCCTTGGCCTCCTGGTAACATGTTCAGGAGAGAGGTTTCATGACAGGAACCCTTGGGATATCGATAGGGTTATGGGACCCGTGGCATCCTTTAGACTTAGGCGGAGAAACGACACTGTTGTTGTTTTCCTCCCTTCTGTGTGCCGTAGAGTAGAACCCTACTGAGCTTATTGCTCACTCCTACCCGGGATGCGTTTGCAGGTGCAAACGCCAGTTCTTCTTCAGTAGAGCCGGCGGGATCAGCTTTTGGTGGCGCGACTACGTCCAAAGGTGTTTGAGGTTGCTACAGGAAGATTGTTGTACTTTGGCAGTTTGTAAATTGTAAAACATCTTTTGAGGACTTTTGGGATTATTTGTATAATATTTTTCCTTGGAGAATTTTGTATCTAATGTTGAATAGTACAACTTGATGAATATATGAATTGAATATCGGTTTCACCTCTGGAATGTAATTTGTTTAAATTATCTGTCTTTTCCGCTTCGTATTGCGCCAATTGAAGATGAATAGTGATAGAAACCCTCACACCCCGTCCTGGATGGGTTTTCTGGGTCGGGGTGTGACAAGAACGGTGAAGAAGAAGGGGCTGCCGGAAAACAAGGGAAGAAAACAGAGCCGCGGGAGGAAGAAGAAGAAGGAAGAAGAAAGGAGAAGAAGGAGGAGGAGAAGAGGAAGAAAAGGAGGGAAAAGGGGAAGGGGAAAACCGGGGGAAGAGGGGAAAAGGGGAAGGAGGGGAGGGAAAGTCCTCCCCTTCTAACAGAGGAGAGTGACGGCCAACAGCGGCCGTCCTCTCGAAGGAAAACCCACCGACTTGCTCACGAGTCCGATCGATCGCTCGCGGGCCGCCAGCAGCCCAAAAACGGGCTGCTGCGCGCCTGAGCTGGGATCTTCCGATCCCGGGTCCACCTAACCATTCTAATCAAGCACTAACACAAACAAGGTCAGTGTGTGCACACGCGGGTGTGAAACAAACCAACAATGCGCAATTTACCAAATTGCCCTTGCGATCTACAACGAGCCACAAGGGTAGAGGGACAGGTCCTCACACCCAAGGATGCTAGAGGCAAGGAGGAGATAAATCGAGTTCCATATGCATCAGCTGTGGGAAGTCTGATGTATTCGATGGTGTGCACGAGGCCTGATATAGCACACACAGTTGGAGTTGTTAGCAGATTCATCTCAAACCCAGGATGCGAGCATTGGGAAACAGTGAAATGGATTTTCAGGTATCTCCGTGGAACCTCTAAACTCTGTTTATGTTTTGGAGGTGGACTACCTATACTATAAGGTTACACAGATGTTGATATGGCTGGAGATGTGGATTCAAGAAAGTCGGAGTTGGGCTACTTGATTACATTCGCAGGAGGCGCAATAGCGTGACAATCGAGACTGCAAAAGCGTGTAGCCTTGTCAACCACAGAAGCTGAATTCATTGCAGCTACAGAGGTCTGCAAAGTGATGATTTGGATGAAGAAGTTCACCACTGATCTTGGTTTGAAGCAAGAAGAGTACACAGTTCACTGTGATAGTCAAAGTGCCATCCATCTGTCATAGAACTCAAGTTTTCACTCGAGGTTCAAACATATCAATGTCAGATACCATTGGATTCAAGATATGCTCGAAGAGAAGCAGCTGCATATCCAGAACATTCACACCGACGAGAACCCGTCGGATATGATGACCAAATCATTACTCGGAGAGAAGCTCCAGGTATGCATAAACATAACTGGTATGGAGTCCTCCTGAGTCGAGAAGGGTGAGTTTGTTGGGGTTCTCTTCTCATGAGGCCTCAACAAACGGATCTGGTTGATCGAAGCCACCAGATGCGACGAAGAAAAAGAAAAGGTCGAGCTCGGAGGCATCGAGCCTCGGAGGTGTAGAGACATCGAAGGTCGAGGTGTCGAGCTCTGGAGGCATCGATCCCGGAGGCGTGATCTCGAAGTCGGATCTCGGAGGTGTCTCGATATGGTGGATGTGCTGAGCAGCTTTCGAAGCTACAAGCACGAGGGTGCATGAGAGCACGTGGAGACATGTGAGAGCATGGTAAGGAATCAATGATTGGGTTGCGCATTAAATGCCTCTTGGTTGCTGGCGTACATCCTATGAGAAGAGATCAATGTGTATATCTTCTTTCTTGATTGGACGGCTGGCTAGTTATAAAGGTGGTTAATTCAATGGTTGTAAAACTCCTAGTGAGTTAGACTACTATATAAGGGTGGGTTACTAGTTAGGGTTGGTGTTAGTGAGATTTTTCTCAAGAGAAAAATAGAGCTGCGAGAGAGAGAGAGAGGAAGAAGTCCTAGAGAGAGAAAGTATGTCTCTCTAGAAGAACCCTTGTAGCCTTTGATTCATAGTGAAGCCCTTTCTCCTTTGACCCGTGGTTTTTTCCTCTCAGTCAATTGCTGTGAGATTTTTCCACGTAAATATGATGTTTTCTTCTTGGTATGATTTCTTGATTTCTTTTCTTATTTGGCTATCGTGGAGGGGTTTGGGTGGTCCTTTTCATCACCAAATCCCAACATGTAACTTTAAAACTCACTACAATGACAGTGGGCTCAACATCTACAAACTCCATCCCTATATTTACCTTCTGTTTGGCCCTTCTATTGAGGTATATATGTAAAAACCAAACATAGTACTGTAGGTGATGCTATCATACTAATCTTGTTCAGATCTATTGCACAGATTTAATCACACCTCTTTCGTTGATCCAGATTTTATAAAGAAGAATGGATGTTTTGTTCTGCCTTCTCTTGCATGTCACTCTTGCTTTGTCCCTTTTTATCCTCCAATTTGGTAATTTCTTTTGCAGGTCTGCAGAACTTAATTTGTGTTTTAAGACTTGTTGCACATCTTGCTGGTTGTTGTAACTGTCTTTCTGGCCATCTTATTTGAAAAGTTGTTCTCCTTTTTTTTTTCTTTGACTAGATGAGCCCAAGGGTAGTGTAAATCAGTAGAAGACAATAACAGCGACTATTGGAAGAGACAAAAAAAAGAGCCAAAAATTACATGCAGGCACTCAAGAGAATTGCTGGAGGGGGGGATCCAGAATTCCGGAGCATAGGATGATAAATTATATTTTTGATGTAGAATTACATAAAGAAATCTCCCGCACTTGTTTTTTGAGAATTGTTTTGGTAAAAATTACATGTTGGATCTGCAAGCGCCCCGACACGATGTAGATCCACAGTAGTTGGGATCTTTTGATGGAAAAACATCCAAAGGAAAGCTCGTACCCTGGGTCCAAACGGCCCATGCCAAATGTTTTCCTAGCGAATCGATGGAGCAAAGTGGAGCCGCTGACGCTTGCTATCATATAGGAATAAGTAAGCCAAAGCAGAAGAAATCTTTCCATGAATATCTGATGCCCACACCGCTGAATCCCTTTGGCCAATGTTAATGTTCATAATATGTGTTAAGATTGTTTTATGTAAGATTAGGCGATGATTCATCATTAATCTTGCACGATCTATGAATGCATGAGTTTATGTCGAAGCCGGGTTCAAGCTTAGACAGTTCTTGGTTCATGAGTGTTCTTCAGAATTTAATGGATTCTTGATTGACATTAGCTATGAGTTCATTAGCTAGTGTTAGTTAAAGGTACTTGGTGACACCGCGGCTGAATGAATCATCATACTGGAAGAACGAATCCTTAGAATTAAATTGAGATTTTGCTGATTCAATGCATATAATGAGGATGTTATTGTCACACCCCGACCCAGAAAACCCATCCAGTCTGGGGCGTTAGGATTCCTTATTTATTCAATCCATCTCTGACGCATTTATATAACAATTAATCTGGGGCTAGAACTGTAATATTCAATATTAAACCAAAACGTACTGATACAATATTACCAAAACCTGTCGAAGAGGGAAATTATATATTTATCATAATTCTCGAAGGATATCTATATACAAAACTGCCAGCTGTACAACGGAGTCTTAAGAAACCTCAAACGTCTTCAAAAGTCGATGCGCCAACAAAAGCTGATCCGCTGGGAGCTACGGAAGCGCTAGCACCTGCACCTGCAAACACAGCCCGGGTAGGAGTAAGCAAAAAGCTCAACATGATTTTATATTACGTCACTCACAAGAAAAATGGAACAACAACTGTGCCATCTCCCTCCGCCAAGCTTAAGGAATAGCTAACTACATTAACAGAAAAGTAAACCACGACGAGGATCATGCTCGACTCTGAGTGCTCGTCGAGGTGTGCCCAATAGGGATTTCAATGCATCTCCAATACAACCAAACCCCAACACTGATGACAAACCACCCCAAGGCGTAACAGTGTTTAAACCACCTTAAGCCTTAGCACAAGAGAAACGACACGACCTCTAGACTTCATACATTATATTCTGTAGCCAGCTAAACAATTACCTCGATAAAGAAATGATTATAGTAACAATCTCTCCCTAGGCTTTACTACCTAGCCTCGGTCCTAAGGCTAGATCCAAGCTGCCCGAGCCGTCGAATTGGCGATCAACCCATTGACCACGTCCTAGCCTAATGCTTCTAATGCAATCAAATGCATGCAATGCTCAGGCACAAATATAGAAGTATGAGCATACAACAGTATGCCAAATAAGATACAAGTCTGAGCGTAGCCTATTGCTCGCCAAAAGGGTATACATAGCAGTGGTATAAGGAAAACATATATTTATTCTACACATCCCAAGGGGCGAGACCCCCTTGGTTCACCCACATGCCACACGCAGGGCCTATGCAATATAATAACATATAAATAATGAAAAACTCGATTAACGAATTAAAGCAAACAAGCTACTAAATTCAAAAAATCATAACTTTCGTTCTATCCGCCCAATTAATGTGAAACTCGACCTACCCAATGACATATTCCGAATCATATATCCAAATATTAGATCAATCAGATAAAGAAAAACTACTTAAATTCACTAATTAAA
The DNA here is from genome assembly GCA_963920575.1 of Narthecium ossifragum. Lineage (NCBI taxonomy): Eukaryota > Viridiplantae > Streptophyta > Magnoliopsida > Dioscoreales > Nartheciaceae > Narthecium > Narthecium ossifragum. The sequence goes on along the minus strand of OY986975.1, from coordinate 18,330,114 downwards.
TTGGCTACTCTGTTCAACACAGCCTGGCCATTTAATTCACAATAAATTATACATAAATCAGAAAAATGTGAAACAAGTTGTAATCGAAATCTAACTCAGAGATTGATAACGTTTATGTTGAAGATCAACTGAGATCATGCACGTACAAGACAGAAAACAAGCTAGAACATAGCTGTTTCTGCTAGAACAAAAATCCGGGAATAAATGAAGGAAAACTCACTTAAATCCTATTTAAATCCAACCAAAATCCAATAAGCTTCAAACATATATTAAGAAAGCCTAGGAGCATCATCTAGCATATATTGATCAAGAAATTAAGCAACAAAACAACCAAGAGCACCTAATCAAGCCTAAAGTCAAGGATCCTACCTAACTACGCTTAATCCACATTTAATCCTTAATTAAACCATGTAGAGGAGATCTAGAGCTACTCCCCTGCTTGCTGGTGAAGCCTCCAAACTTCTGCAACAAGCCCTCCTCGCGGATCAAAGAAGAGAAGAAGAAGGAAGAAGAAAAAGAAAAATAGGGTGGTTCATTGGTCTCTTATAGACCTGACCGACTCGCTCCTTGAGCAATTGATCGGACTAGGTTGGTTCGCATCCTTCTCCGATCACATCAAAGGCGGTGCCAACCTCGAATCCGACCGATCGCTCCCTAGAGGGATCGATCAGTTTGGGCTGACAATTGTCCTAAAGACAGCTCCCGTGCGCCCGAACTCAGATCTTTCGATCCCAAGCTCGCCTAAGGTTCTAAAAAGCACAATCATAAATCATAGAACAGTGTGTACACTACACGGGTGTGAAACCAACCGCCAATGTGTAATTTACCAAATTAGCATTCGGGTCCAAAAGCAACAATGCGATCAAACAGATCGCGCTCGACGCGAAAACAAGCCAACAAGGCACTGCCCTGACCTACGCAGTCGAGCCAGGTTAGAGGAACGAGTCCTCACAGTTATGATGAAATCAGAACCTTAGTCTTCATCTATCAGATTTCTGTCGCTTTCTTACGTCATTGTTAGATATTTTACTTCAAGCAATTCTTGTTTCTTACTTGCTTTCCTTTCCGTTCTTCTTTAGCGGTTTACCCTAATAATATCTACAAATATCTGTGGATACGGTACTCGTCTTGCTGCTATATTGATTTCACCGATTCGTATACTTGAGAGATATAAAATTTATTCATTAAACCTCCATATCTATATGAATGGGTTAAGAACATAGGATGAGAATAGGGGAAGAGAAAGAAGAACATGGTTTATGTGGATATTTTTTTTATGGTGTTTGTGGAATTACCTCCTGAGAATGGACTTGTAGAGAAGTTTTAGGGGTTTGTATGTATCATATATTAGCTACACTAGGCAACAACGTCGCTCGATTTACCCACTTGCAAAACCTTAGGCATAGGATAGCGTACATCGAAAATGGACGTATCTTAGGGAGGAGAAACCATTCCAAATTGTCCGAAACTAAACCTCAATTATATATAACTCGGTCAATTAATTTCTATTGGGTAAGCCTCCCCTACATCAACTATATTTCCTTCTCCCATCTGTCATGGCACATTAAGAAAATGGTTTTTTTGTTTGCACACCCTTAACAAATATGTGATTTATCTCAAAGAAGTCGTCATATCTGAATATTCAAATATACATCCTTGCAAATGTTTCTTTTTTGTTTGTCTACCCTCCTATGATTTCCAAAACTGTTTAATCAAGATTTGCATTTGTCAACATTAAGGAGGCGTTTGGTTCCTTGCATCAGTTGAGAATGTAAGTTATGTAAATGACTGGTTTGTGATCAAAACATGCTTAGCTTGTAACTAGGACACAAAGCCTTATAATTGTTCTTAGATCAAGGTTGCTTTTGGTGTGAGACACATGCAGAGCTATATGCCAAGTGTCTTAGAGCATCCACATCAGCTCTTCTTAACATATTCTCTAAAATACAGTAAAAGGAGTCATTTTTCTAGTTTACAAATTCTCTATCCAACAACACTCTGCATCAGATACTCTAAATCATTCTCTATCAGACTTAAATATTAATATCTTCATTCTTTCTTTATATTTTCTATTTCTTATCCATTGGTCATATTATACATTGATAAATATATTTGACAACAACAATAACATATTACATTAATTATATAATAGTAATATATTCATACTTTCATTATTTCTCTAGACTACAGTAAAAAGAGCCACTTTTCTAGTTTACTGATTCTTCATCTAATTCTTATCAGATACTCTAAGGGGGCGTTTGGCGGGGACGCGCGGATTCCAACGACCGGGATCCGCGCGTTTGGCGCCGACGCGGATCCCGGTCGGATCCCGTAAATTGGAATCCGCCCTGAGGCGGATTCCAATTTCGGCGTCCCGAAATTTTGTCGGGATGCCGATTTTGGAATCGGCTCCGACGGATTCCGCGGATCCCGCGGATCTGCCGGAGCAAACGCCCCCTAAATCATTCTCTATGCCACTTAAATATTCATACTTTCATTATTTCTTTATATATTTTATTTATTATTTATTGGTCATATTATATTCATAAATATATTTGAGAATAGTCATATATTCAAATAACTATATAATAGTAATATATATTAAATAAAAATATTAAAAAAATTGGAAATCTTAATGTATTATTATTTATTATTCATTGGAGAAGATGGGTTTGGAGAAGAGATAAAAGGATAAATGTGATTTGAGAATCTTTTTGAAAAGTAAAAAGTCACATTTTATTATTAAATAACTATAGAGTAGTAATTTGTTATTACTCAAAATTATTAGAATATGAAAATCATAATATCTTATTATTTCTTATTCATTAGACAATATGGGAGAATGAATTAAAAAAAAATATACAAATGGCTTTGGATAATGAATTAAAGAAAAACATAATGATCATATTTTATTATAAATTAATGGATAGATGAGCTACAGTAATACTCTACATGTGGAGTATCACTATAGCTCTTGTAGTCAAATACTCTATTTTAGAAGAGCTGATGTAGGAGGATTTTAGCCTAAAAAATACTGTAGCTCCTGTAAAATAGATTTTTTGACTCTCTTACGGGAGCTGCTACGGATGCTCTTAGATATCAAAGTCTGAAGCTATAGCTAACTAGCACAGCTGCAATTCTTGATGGTTGACATCAGGATATCTGAAGAGGTGATGTGCAAGACAAATGTACAACTTTTTGTGCAAAGAGAGTGATTGCTTAAAGCTGAAATGAAGCAGCTGGTGGACCAGCGGTTTAAAGCAACAACTATTATTGACTGGCAGTGAAGAAATCAAACATTGAAGAAGAATCAATTCTACATTTTCCTAAGCTCGTGGATCAATGTTAAGTTGGAAGAAGTAATTTGCAGCTGAAAGAATCTGTACCAAAGATGACATATGCTACAGATGGAAGTTTACATAGAAGAAGGCTCTGTTTATTTTGCAAGCTCAAAAGCCAAGTTAAGTTGAAATAGGAAATGCTCAGAAGATAGCTGTGAAGATTGAGAACAAAAGAATTGATCGCTTCGGCCTTGACTTCACAACATAGAAGCTTAACATGGAAGAAGGCTATGCAACTTTGCTTGGTTCTTGAATCAAGGCCAGCTATGAGGACCCGTTCCTCTAACCTGGCTCGACCTCGCGGGTCGAGAGTCGCTTATTGTTGCTTTGGTTTCGCGTCGGGTGCGATCAGGCTGATCGTATTTGCTCTTTTGACCCCATGGGCAATTTCACACCTGCGTCGCACACACGGCCTTGGATTGATGTATGTGTTTGATTAGAACCTTAAGGGTGCATTCGATCGGAAGATTGGGGCTCGATCGGGAAAGATCGAATTGGACGGCCGAGATTAGTTCTGATCTGTATATATACCTGACTCTTTCTTGCTTTCTCTTTCTCTCCTTCCCTGTCGTTGTCTGTCTCTCTCCTAGAAGCTGAGCTAGGGCTTGGAGTCGCGAGCTTCGAGGAGCGGATCTTGGCGGTTGAGCTTGGGGGACGCGTGGAGGAGCTTCCCTACTTGATCAAGTAGGTGTTTCTACCCCGATCGTATGGTTGGGTTCTCCTAGGATAGGTTTATTGTGATTTCGATGTAGGAGTACTTGGTAGAATATTGTGTAGCTTATTGCATGGATGTTATAGCTTGCTTAGAGTATCCCTACTTCTTGATTTTCGTATTTTATCGAATGATTCTCGTATTATCGCCGTTTTGTCGGTTTTTGGCCGATTAGACCTAGATTTGAGATTTAACCATCAAAATCGTGTTTTTTTCACATCAATAGTTTCCCCATCATTAATTACGCATGCATGCAAAGTTTCATCGATTTTCAACAAAGTTTGATAGTTCAAATCCAAGAAGTTGGATTTTCGGCACTGTTCTTAGGAACTGTGCACTAGGTCCAACGGTCGACCGTCGGATCGACCGTCAAGCATTGGCACGCGTTACCCAGACCTCACGGTCGATCGTCGGATCAATCATCGCATCGACCGTCAGGCTCTGTCTTGTTTTGGGTCTCCCACAGTCGATGTTCCGATCGACCGTGGCCCTTGTGTTTTTCCTCACCTAGACCTCACGGTCACGGTCGACCATCGGATCGACCGTCAGACTCTGTCTCGTTTTGGGCTTCCCACGGTCGATGTTTCGATCGATCGTGGGTTCTCAACCTTTTTCCCTTTCCCCTCACGGTCGACCGTCGCATCGACCGTGAGCCCCTGAGTAGTATTTTCTGGCTTTCTTCGATTGGCTTTCGTTCATGATAGATGTCCAATCCTGTTAGGAAGCATGCATATTATTATCATGGGGCTTTCAAGGGATTTCTATTGTAATTTAAGAATCAAATCGTGTACTTTCCCCTTTAGGCAAATTTACGGTTTTGCTCGCATTTAAATGCTTGGTTGAAGAGAGATTTAAATGTTTATTGGTTGCCTAGCCATTAGCTAGCTATGAGTACTAGCTTGTGTGACATTGTGGAACCTTAGCCCGTTGCCGGCGAGTGCCGAGGGCTATTGTATAACTGTTGAACCTATAATTGATGTTGTGGCATATAGAGACATCTAGGATAGATGTTTGCATAGGTTCATGCACTGTATGCATTAGAGGCATGTTAGGTTAGGCGGGCGATGGGTTGATCGCCGATCCGAGGCTCTCGGGTAGCCCGGATTTAGCCTTAGGACCGCAGTTGGGTAGTAAGGTTTAGGACGTGATTGTATAATTGGAATCTCATGTTATTGAGGATATGTTGTAGTTGGCTTTGATCATGTGGTTATTGAGGTTTAGAGGTCGTGTTGTCTCCCCAAGGCCAAAGTGCTAAGGATGGTTGTCGATGTCCCTGACATGGTCCCCAGGCAGTGGTTTCCTACTGGGTAAGGGTGATCCTACTGGTTCTAGTTCTTGTTCCTCCCAGCATGTTGGTTGATGTTCCCAGCGTGGTCGGTTGAGAAGAGTAGGATCCCTTGGGGAGTCGATAGGGGTTGTGGAACCCTGTGGCATTCCTTAGGCTTAGGTGGAGAGACACCACAGTTGTTGGTTTCCTCCCTTTAGTGTGCCGTAGAGTAGAACCCTACTGAGCTTATCGCTCACTCCTACCCGGGCTACGTGTGCAGGTGCAGGCGCCAGTTCTTCTTCGGTAGAGCCAGCTGGATCAGCTTTTGGTGGCGCGTCGACTTCCAGAGGTGTCTGAGGTTGCAGCATGATGACGATTGTACTTTTGTTATATTTTGTATATCATAACATCTTTCGAGGATTTTGGATTATTGTATACTTGTTTCCCTTGGAGGAATGTTGATAAGAATATGTATGGCATGTTTAAACAACTTGATATCTCTATTAATCGAATTACGGGTTTTCTCCTGGAAGTTAAATTGTTTAAATTATCTCTGTTTTTCCGCAAATGTATCGCGCCATTCGGATGTGAATAGTAGTAGGAACCCTCACGCCTCGTCCTGGATGGGTTTTCTGGGTCGGGGTGTGACACCAGCTGTGTTTGAAAAGAAAAGAACTAATAGCTGCAAAGTAACTTCGAAGCACTGCACCAGCTGGTTGTTTAAGGGCAAGAAAAAGCCAGCTGAAGACCAGCTTGCAAGTCAAAGAAAAAGCCTCTCATAGATATATAGAGTGGAAGAGAAGCCGTGAAAAAATAAGAACTCGAGTCAAAAGAAAGTGAGGAGCAACCTTATCAAGTGAGCTGAAATCCTAGCTTCCTCATAGCTACCATTTTATCAAAGAAAGAGTTCTTCACCCTTGAAGCTTTCAAGGGGTGTTATCTGAAGAAGGAGTTCTTGAATTACTTGGAGGAGTCCTAGTCAAATTGAAGGTGGAATCCTTCATCCTTGGTGGATTCCAAGGAGTTCTAAGAAGAGCGGAGGAGTCCTCTATCTATCTCAACTTTGAGTAGAGTTGAAGACCAAGCTTTTGTATTTTGTCTTGTTGTCTTAGTTGACACTAAGTCGAGGAGTCGAGCTCAGTTGCTAACAACCTGGTTGATGAGGAGTCATCTTGGAAAGGTGTTAGTTGTACAATTGTTAAGATGAAGATCCAATGCTCGGTTTGGGTGGTCTCCGATAGAGGACCCGTGGTTTTTTCCCAGTTGGGTTTTTCCACGTTGAAAAACCTTTTGTGTTAGTGATTTTGCTTAATTTCTTCTTCCTCTATGCTAGTTACTTTGTGACAGCATTACACTAGCTAATCTGCCTGTCAAGTGTTCGATACTTTGTATGTTAGAAGTTTATCACTTGACAGCCTTGTCTATGTGTTGAGTGGTATCACTGATGTCATAGAAGCAAGTTTAGGCTATTCGTGGGGGTTTATTTTCTTCAATTGGTATCAGAGCAGGCACTCATTGTTACAACCCGATCTAGAAAACCCATCCAGTTCGAGGCGTGAGGGTTCATAATCTATTCAATCTATCTGTGGCGCATTTATATAACAATTATCACAACTAGTTTAAACAATTGATCTGGGGTTAAAACTGTAATATCCAATATTAAACCAAAATGTACTGATGCAATATTATCAAAACTCCTCGAAGTGGGAAATTATACATTTAGCATAATCCTCGAAGGATATATATATATACAAAAACTGCCAACATTACAGTAGAGTCTCCAGAAACCTCAAATACCTCCAGAAGTCGACGCGTCACCAAAAGCTGATCCGCTAGGAGCTACGGAAACGCTAACGCCCACACCAGCAAACACATCCCGGGTAGGAGTGAGCAATAAGCTCAGCATGATTCTATACTACGTCACTCACAAGAAAATAGAACTACAACTGTGCCATCTCTCTCTGCCAAGCCTAAGGCGTAGCTAACTACATTAACAGAAAAGTAAACCACGATGAGGATCACGCTGACTCTGAGCGCTCCTCGAGGTGTGCCCAACAGGGATTTCAGTACATCTCCAACGCAACCCGAACCCCAAGACTGGTGAGAAACCGCCCCAAGGCGTAACAGTATTTAAACCACCTTACGCCTTGGCACAAGAGAAACGACACGACCTCGAAACCTCAAACATTATAATCTGTAGCCAGCTAAGCAATTACCTCGATAAAGTAATGATTACAGTAACAATCTCTCTCTAGACCTTGCTGCCCAGCCTCGGTTCTAAGGCTAGATCCGAGCTGCCCGAGCTCTCGGATCGGCTATCAACCCATCATTCATGCCCTTGCCTAATGTTTCTAATGCAATCAAATGCATGCAATGTTCAGGCACAAATATAGAAGTAAAAGAATGCAACAATATGCCAAATAATATACAAGTCTGGGCGTAGCTTACAGCTCGCCAAAAGGGTAAACATAGCAATGGCCTTAGGAAAGCAAAAGTATTTATTCTACACATCCCAAGGGACGTAACCCCCTTGTTTCACCCACATGCCACACCTACGCAATATAATAACATATATAAGACAAATAATGGAAAGCTCGATTAATAGAATCAAAGCAAATGAACTACTACAAACTTCGGAAAATCATAACTTCCAATCTAATCGTCTGATTGACGTGAAACTTGATATGCCCACTCAATGACATACCAAAAATCATATATCCAGAGATCGGATCAATTAGATTAATAAATACCACTTAATTTCACTAATTAATTTGACTGCTCTATTTTGTACAACATGGCCATTTAATTCACTAAACATCGTACATAAATCTAAATATTGTGAAACTAGTTGGAATTGAAATATAACTCAGGGATATGCAACTTTTATGTTGAAGATAAACTGAGATCATGTACATACAGGTCTGTAATCAAGTTCAAACATAGTTGTTCTAATTAAAACATAAATCTGGGAATAAATCACGGAAAACCCACTTAAATCCGGTTTAAATCCAACCAAAATCCAATCAAACTTCAAACAAATAATAATCATACCTAGATTGATCAACTTATTGAGCATTCAATTAGCTAAGAACACAAAAACAAGCCCTAAGTGAAGAATCCTACCTAATTACGCAATTCCACGATTAATCCTCGATTAATCCATGTAGGGAAGGCCTTGAGCTGCTCCCTACTTGCTGGTGAAGCCTCCAAACCTCTGCAACAAGCCCTCCTCGCGGATGAAAGGAACGAAGAAGAGAGAAGAAGAAAAAAGGAAACAGAGCCGGTTCGCAGGTTCATATAGACTAGGTCGGTTCGCGTCCTTATCCTGACACGTCAACGTCGGTGCCAACCCCGAAACCGATCGTCCCCAGGACTGATCGATCGTCCTTGGGCTGACAGCTTCCCCAAAACCAGTTGTTGCGCCCAAGCCCGGAATTTTCGATCCCAAGCTCGCCTAAGGTTCTAACAAACGTATTCATCATTCATAGGGATGTGTGTGCGCTATGCAGGTGTGAAACCAACCGCCAAAGTGCAATTTGGAAAATTGCCCTTGGAGTCTAAAATCCAACAATGTGATCAAACAGATCGCGCTCGACCGCTCAACGGAGAAACAGGCCAAGAGGGCACAACCCTGACCTACGCGGTCGAGCCAGGTTAGAGGAGCGGGTCCTCACACTCATCATATTAGACATCTAGTGACTTGAGTGAGATTCAACCTAAACTTGTTTGATGAAACCTCTCAATCTTGGAGACTCTATTTCCCTTCCTCCATTGTTTGATGGGACTAATTACCTCTACTGGAGGAAAAGGATGGAGTTCTTCCTCAAATCTATAGATGAGGGAGTGTGGGCCTCTGTTGAAAGAGGATGGATTAACCCTACCTTTAATCTGGGCAATTCTCTAGAGATCAAACCTTTAGACCAGTGGACTGAAGATGAAGTAATTTTGTGTAAAAGAGCTCTTGATGCTATATTCAAAGCAGTTACTGTAAATGTTTTCACGAAATTTCTTCTTGTGATTGTTCTAAACAGGCTTGGGATAAATTGGAAGCTACCTTTGACGAAGGGATCAAGGATGAGTCTATGAAGTGTAGTAAAAAGCTGCTCAAACACAAGGAAAATGAAGCCACTTCCCACAGCTATCATCAAAGTCCTACTCATCTACATAGAAAGTGCTGCTGCTGGAAGAGTAAGATGCTGAGAGCATTAAACTCATCTCTAAAGCCTTGTTTGGTTTGGGGTTATCCCCGTTTTTAATGGGGTTATCCCCATTCCTACCCCCAAACACCAAAAGTAATCATTACGGGTTTATTCCCATTTCACCTACCACCACCACTCTACTTTTTCCTATCCCCATTCCTTAACCCCACTTTTTCTAACCCTATTCCTCCTTAACCCCACTTTTTCTAACCCCGAACCAAAGGGAAGGTAAATGATCACTGTATGTTTAAAATCATCAGAGAGACATTCAAAGGGGAGCAATTTTACAGCAGTAAGTGCAATATTTACCCATCTGTTAAACATGACCATGTTAAGTCTAAAGGGAAGGTAATCTCCTACAACTCTTCTGCTTCTTTTCCTGATATTTCTGCACAGGACAGAGAACTTAAAAAGCTTCTTAGAGACCGTGAAAAGGAATGTAATGATTTAGTTAAAGAGAAGCATAGAGTCCTTGAAAACTGTTTTAGTACTGCTGATGCTTCTTATCAGTTTGAAAGTGCAGGTGCTTTGATACAGAAACAAGACAAAGAAATCAATGTCAAGAAAAAAGAACCAAGATACATTGGTGAATCTTCAAATTCAAAGTCAAAAGACGTGATTATACGAAGCAAAGACCCAGCCTCCATAAACTTAAATGCTGGCAGGTTGTGCCATCAGGGAAGAATTCATAACTCTCTTTATACTCATGTTAATCATGCTCGTAATGGGTTCAAGACCAAATCAGTGATAATCTTAAGGCTAATCTAATTAGCATAGGTGATCAACTGTGTGATAATAACCATAAAGTTATTTTCTTTAACAAGGAATGCACTGTGCTTGATATGCATGAAAACTTAGTAGTGTTTGGTCTTCGTACACCTGATGGATGTTATGTTATTAGCGCTTCTGTTACTAAAATTTGTAATTCTGCAAGATTAGATGAAGCTGATCTTTGGCATCATAGGTTAGGTCATATAAATTATACTGACCTAATTAGTTTGTCTCATGCTCAGTGTGTAAGGGATCTACCTAGATTGACTCTATTCTCTAAAAGGGTCTGTGGTCCTTGTCAATTTGGAAAACAGATCAAAGCTCCTCATAAGAAGACAAATTCACTGTCAACATCCTATCCTCTGGATTGCTTGCACATTGACCTCATTGTTCCTACTAGAACTGCCAGTTTGAATGGCAGTAGATACATCTTTGTGATTGTTGATGACTATTCAAGATATACTTGGGTTAGATTTCTACATGATAAATCTGAAACCTTTGCTGTGTTTAAGCAATTATGCTTGCTTTTGCAGAAGGAAAGGGAGTTGGCAGGGGGAATCAAGAGGATCAGGTCAGATCATGGAAGGGAGTTTGAAAATTAAAAGTTTTCTAAGTTTTGTGATGAACAAGGCATCCATCATGAATACTCAGCACGATACACTCCACAGCAAAATGGAGTTGGGGAACGAAAGAACAGGACACTGCAAGAGATGGCAAGAGCTATGATGGAGGGAAGAAGAGTTATTGCAAAATTCTGGGCTGAAGCTGTAAACACAGCCTGTTATGTTGGAAACCGCACATACTTGAGACCTGGAACTAAAATGACATCTTATGAACTGTGGTTTGGAAAGAAACCTAGTGTAGGATACTTCAAAGTGTTTGGAAGTGTCTGTTATATTCTGAGAGACAGAGGATTTAGGAAAATTTGAGTCAAAAAGTGACAAAGGGATCTTCCTAGGATACTCAGACAGAAGTAGAGCTTATAGAGTGTTTAATAATAGGATTTTAGCTGTTATTGAATCTTGTAATGTTGTTGTTGATGATCTACAAAATGAAGTCTCTAATGGTGATGATGTTGTGCTTGCAGGAAGCTTGCATAAGCAAATGAATGAAACTGTAATGGAAGAAGACAGTTGTGGAGACCAAATAACTAATACCAACCAGCAACAAGAAGAGGTGAATCAAGAGGCTCATCATGAAGTACAAGAGGAGGAAGCATTTGAAGAACCCATCGAAGAAGTTAGCCAGCAGATGAGTGTGGGAGAACTCAGGCCTTCAAGCAGAGTAACACTTAACCATCCCTTAAAACAAGTTATTGGTAATGTTTATGCCCCTCTTAGAACTAGAAAGCAAATTCAAAATGAAGTAAGTCATTTCTGCTATACTGCTAATTTTGAACCTAAAACTGTTCAAGAGGCCCTCTAGAATACTGAATGGGTCAATGCCATGCATGAGGAACTGAATCAGTTCAATCGCAATAGTGTTTGGACCCTTGTACCAAGACCCCCTAGCATAAATGTGAAAGGAACCAAGTGTTCAAGAATAAAGTAGATGACTTTGGTACTGTTACTAGAAATAAGGCTAAATTAGTAGCTCAAGGATACTCTCAAGTTGAAGGGATAGACTTTGATGAAACTTTTGCTCCTGTTGCTAGAATAGAATCTATTCGTATTCTTCTTGCTTTTGCTTCTCATCTGAAAATCAAGTTGTACCAAATGGATGCTAAAGGTGCATTTCTAAATGGATACCTTAATGAGGAAGTATATGTTGAACAACCTAAAGGCTTTATTGAGAAAGACTATCCTGATCATGTATATCTCTTGAAGAAAGCTTTATATGGCCTAAAACAAGCTCCTAGAGCTTGGTATGAAAGACTAACAAAATTTCTTATTGATGCAGACTTTACTAGAGGAAGTGTTGATAGAACTATCTTCTTGAAAAGAGATGAAGGCAGGTTTGTTGTTGCTCAAATATATGCAGATGATATTTTGTTTGGTTCTTCCTCTGAGAAATGCTCTAAAGATTTTGCTGATGTGATGAGTAAGCAGTTTGAGATGAGCCTAATGGGTGAACTTAACTACTTCCTAGGTCTTCATATCCAACAATTAAAAGATTGTATCTTTGTATCTCAGTGCAAATATGCAAAGGAATTGGTCTCTAAGTTTGGCATGACCAATGCAAAGTGTGCAAAAACTCCTATGAGTGCCACTACCAAGCTGACTAGGGATGAGACTGGTACAGATGTAGATCAAACCATGTATAGAAGCATGATTGGAAGCCTACTGTACTTGACAGCCAGTAGACCTGATATTGCATTTAGTGTAGGTGTGTGTGCTAGATTTCAATCCAGCCCAAAGGAATCTCATCTGCATGCTGTTAAAATAATCATTAAATATGTGCATGGAACTGGAAAATTTGGAATTCTATTCTCTACTGACACTACAGCTGAGATTACAGGGTATTCTGATACTGATTGGGCTGGGTCTGTTGATGATAGGAAGAGCACAGCTGGTGGATGCTTCTATGTAGGGAACAATTTGGTCTCTTGGCACAGTAAGAAACAAAACTCAATTTCATTATCAACTGCTGAATCAGAGTATATTGCAGCAGGAAGTGCATGCACTCAAATGCTCTGGATGAAGCAAATGTTAGCTGATTATGGTTTGATACAAGACTGCACGACCTTGTTTTGTGATAATGTTAGTGCCATTAATATCTCTAAGAATCCAGTTCAGCATTCTCGTACCAAGCATATTGATATTAGGCATCATTTTATTAGAGATTTGGTAGAAAATCAAATTATCGGCTTAGAACACATTACCACAGAAAATCAGTTAGCTGACCTCTTCACAAAACCTCTGGATGTTCATAGATTTGAATCTCTTAGGACAGCCTTAGTGGTTTGTCTTTTGGGATAATTTTGTATCTTGGCTGGCTGGCTGGCCTGGACTGCCTCTTCTCTTTTTCCAGGCTTTCTTTTTTCTCTTTTTGCATTATTTCAGTCCTTACTTTTTATGCTTGACTGCAGTTTGTTTTTAGCCTTGGTTCTGTTTGCCTAGCCGTTCATGAAATTTCTTCAAAATTACTTTGTCTCTGGATTGAAACTAATGTTTCAAGTCATGCTTTCTTTTTAGCACAGCTTTCTCTGACTTAAGATATTACATATCTTCTACGATGCATTCTTGAATTCCTCTATCCTCATGTCCAAATGAGAGCAACGTGACTTCTGATTGTTGAGGTGTAAACATGCTTGTATAAAATCTGTTGAGTTGTGAAAGTTTTCCTTACATTTGCGGGTACACTCAAATTAAAGGCTGTTTGTAACATGCTCATGACTAGTCTAACCTTGTAGCCAAACTGATCTGAGTAATTAAGTCTGAAAGGGTCTCTTAAAACCCAATGCCCCGAGCCAACTGGATTGGGAGTCATTGACCCAAAACTCATTAAAGGATCAGTCTTGAGTTTAAGAGGGTTGGACATTGCACAATCATTTTTTGTTGTTCTTCTGTGTCCTGTGTTTTACCTACTTAGATGATCATGCTCTGTAACTCTTTCATGATTGGACTTATGAATCTTTATGTCATCTTAGTTGCATATGTGTCTCTTGAGTCATGAGAAAGTCACACACACATGTGCTTCAGGATTCTTGGTTTATTATGTTCCTCAATTTTGTTTCAGTTATTGGCTGGACTTTCTATACTTTCTACATTGTTTTGTGCTTCCAGGCACTGTGGGTTAAATTGTCTTTGGCTTTAAAACTGTCTTTTGTCTGTTTTTTTGAACTGTTAGCATGCTAAATTGATTGAGATAATACGTTCATGGGGAGCAGTCTCTGTTTATTTGAATATGTTTCAACTAAAACTGACCTACAGTAACTATGTCATGAATGTTTTCTTTATCTGAAAATGTTTGCAGGAGTTTCTGCCTTGCATAACATGTTAATCCCATTAGGGTAATTGACGAAAATTCTGATTGCTTGCTGAATTGTTGACATATCTGGCCCTATCTGCTGCTTCCCTGTGGGCTATAGTCTTTTGATTGTTGATTGAATGCCATTTCTAAATTTTTCTGTGGTTATCTGCTCTTGTTGCCTATTAAAGTTGTGATGAGTTAGTTTTTACTTAGATGTGATGAGATTGGTTTTTACTCAGGCGGATTTCGGCGACGTGATCAACAGATTCCGATGACAAGATTGGTGGTAGACCCTCTCCCCACTCTCCTTCCCCCTTCACTCTCGACATGGTTTCTCTTTTTATATAGAATAGGACCTGTAGGTCCATGTTGTCAGGTGGTGATGAGGCCCTTGTAGGACCACGGTGGCAACTATTGCCACTTGATCATAAAATATTTTAGGGCATCGATCATGGCCGACTATAGTGGGAGGCCAGGCGGTGGGGTGGGTTACTACCCACAGTTTACATGGGAATAAAGGTCTATTTAGTTGATCGCGCCTCTTGCATAAAGATTCATTTGATGATTCTGTTAGTTCTTTTCAGGATCTGAATCACAAGAACATTGTGATTCATTTGACGGCATTTGGCGTTTTAGGGAGAGGTTTCTATCGGACCTCCATATCCATACGAATGGGTTAAGAATAAAGGATAAGAGAACATGGGAGGGAAAGAAGAACATGGTTTATGTGGATTTTTTTCATGGTGTTTGTGGAATTACCTCCTGAGAATGGACTTGTAGAGAAGTTTTAGGGGTTTGTCTGTATCATATATTAGCTATACTAGGCAACAACATCGCTCGATTTACCCACTTGCAAAAAACCTTAGGCTTAGGGCAGATTACATCGAAAGAGGGCGTGTCTTAGGGAGGAGAAATCATTCCAAATTGTCCAAAACTGAACCTCAATTATATATGCAACTGTTTTGCATTCCTTAAGGTGAAGACCAGCTAGCAAATCAAAGAAAAATCATCTCATAGATATAAAGAGGGGAAGAGAAGCCGTGAGAAAATAAGAACTCCAGTCAAAAGAAAGTGAGGAGCAACCTTATCAAGTAAGCTGAAATCCTAGCTTCCTCAGAGCTGCCATTTTATCAAAGTGAGAGTTTTTTTGTGAGGACCTGTCCCTCTACCCCTGTGGCTCGTTGTAGACCACAAGGACAATTTGGTAAATTGCGCCTTATCGGTTTGTTTCACACTCGCGTTGTGCACACACGGCCTCTGATTGTTATTTATGTTTGATTAGATTCTCATAGGCGTTCTCGATCAGAAGATCGGAGCTCGATCGGGAAGGATCGAGATGGGCAATCGGATCGCGACCACCCTAGCTGGCGGCTACTGTAGCAGTCGGTACTGTAGTTACAGTAGGCGGCTACTGTAGCTACAGTACCCGTGTATAATAACCCTCCTCCTCCTTCTTCTCCTCTTTTTTTTCTCTCTTATCCTTCTTCCGGCTGAGTATTCTCTCCCTCCGTTCTCTCTCCTCCGGCCACCAAAGTGAGTGTTTGCGGGCTTGTTGGATTCTTAGAAGCGTGAGCAAGATCCTTGGCTTGGTTTCATTCCGGATTGGTGCTCAGATTTGCGGGGTTCAGCCGAGGAAAGCGTGTAATCGGTAGGTTTCTATGTTACGGTTTGTTTGGGTGTGTACTTGTTGTTTATTTGTTTTGTTCTTCACGTAAGTGTACTAGATGATGTATATGGGACTGATTAACATCTATTTAAAGTTTGGTAGGAATTGGATTTGATTTAACATGGATTTGAGCATGTTTTCATGGAGGTTTTCTCGGATTTTACTGTTCTAATCAGAACAGTGGTGTTCTAGCTTTGATATAGAATGGTACGTGTATGATCTGAGTTTATGTTATACATAGAAGTTGTATATGGATGAGTTAGCTGCCGATTGCAAGTGGTTTCATGAATTTTGGAGCTCTGTGGAATTTCTGGTGAACTATTTGAGCTGGCTGTGCAGGAACAGGGCAGCCACCTTAATCCGAGTATTTAAGTGGTTTTTAATTGTTTAATTGAGCTGATTTTTGGTATGGATGATCTCAGTGGTCTTTAGATGAGATCTGCAAAGTTTAGTTTTAATCCAAATTATTTTTAATAACATTTTGATTTAGATTGTTAAATCTGGATTTTTACTGAAATTATATGTTTTGATCTACTATCGTTTATCCGATCGATCCAGATTTCGAGTATGTGATTTGGGGTATGTCGTTGAGTGGGCATATCAAGTTTCACATCAATCAGACGGTTGGATTGATGATTATGGTTTTTCAAAGATTATAGATCATATACTTAAAGTTGATAAATTGGGTTGCTTTTTATCGCTTTATATAAATGCTATTATATCTGAGTAGGCCTTGTGCTTGGCATGTTCACCCTTGGCGAGCAGTGTGCTGCGCCTGGCCCTTTGTATAATGTTTGGCATCGTGTTGCATGTTTGAACTGTTTATATATGTGTATGATCATACATAACATTGATTGTGCATTAGTTGCATGGTTAGGGCGTGGGTGATCTGTGGGTCGCCGTCCCGAGGCTGGAAGCTCGGATTTAGCCCTAGGACCGGGGTTGGGTAGTTTGGACCCGGTTCGAATTGTGGTGTCCAGTCAAACTTGATGATAGGCCTAGATGACTGGTACACATGTTGCTTGATGATTGTAGAGGTCGTGTCGGCCTCGAGTCGAATGCTGAGGTGTAGCCGGTGTTGCACTGTGTTGACTCTTGAGTAGAGGAGTTGCCTACTCAGCGGTGCATTTTCCCGCCTGCACTGTCGGGTTCCTGCATGTGAGTCAGTAGTGTTTGTTCCTGCTTAGTGAGTGCTGCTCCTGGGCCTCAGGGACACGCGGTGGGGTTATGGGACCCCTGTATACACCCAGGTCCTACTTGAGGGCGACACTGTTGCGTTTCCCTCTTCCTTTTGTGTGTCGTAGTGTAGAACCCTACTGAGCTTTATGCTCACTCCTACCCGGGCTGCGTTTTGCATGTGCAGGCTTCAGTTCTTCTTCTCTGGTCCCTACCGGACAGTCGGTCGGCGGTGTGGCGGCGCCAGGCGGAGTCTGAGAGGTGGTGATCTTTTACAGTTTTTCTACCCTATGTTAGATAGTCTCCTACGGGAGTAATGTTGTATTCGAATCTTCCCCTCTCCGAGGATATGTATATTAAACACTTTGGGTTTTGAATCTGTGGTTCGAGGTTCTGCTAATTAATTGTTATTTTAAATTGGGGATTTTGATGAATTGCTAGGGAAACCAATAGGTTAGAGGGAACCCTCGCCAATATTTTTCCGCGGTTTGTTAGGTTTCGGTTCACGTCGCCCTGCCTGGTTGGGCTTTCGCGGGTCGGGGCGCGACATCTTCACCCTTGAAGCTTTCAAGGGGTGTTATCTGAAGGAGTTTTTCAGTTACTTGAAGGAGTCCAAGTCAAATCGAAGGTGGAATCCTTCATCCTTGGTGGATTCCAAGGAGGTTCAAGAAGAGAGGAAGAGTCTATCTATCTCAACTTTGAGTAGAGTTGAAGACCAAGCTTTTGTATTTTGTCTTAGTTGACACTGAGTCAAGCTCAGTTGCTAACAACCTGGTTGATGAAGAGTCATCTTGGAAAGGTGTTAGTTGTACAACTATTAAGATGAAGATCTAATGCTTGGTTTGGGTAGTCTCCGATAGAGGACCCATGGTTTTTTCCCGGTTGAGTTTTTTCACGTTAAAAAACCTTTTGTGTTAGTGATTGTGCTTAATTTCTTCTTCCAGTCTGCTAGTTACTTTGTGACAACACTACACTAACTAATCTGTCTTTCAAATGTTCGATACTTTGTATGTTAAAATTTTATCACTTAACAGCCTTGCCTATGTGTTGAGTGGTATCACCGATGTCATAGAAGCAAGTTTAGGCGATTCCTGGTGGTTTATTTTCTTCAGATACAGAAACAAGTGTTTGGTTGCTTGTATCAATTGATGTGGTATTAGCTCGTTTTCTATTTGTTTGGTATGTATTGCATCAGTTGATATGTGATGCATCACGTGATATCACGTGAGTCTACATATGATCATAAATAAGCAAATAAAAAAGAAGCTTATTTATGATCATCAAGTTCTATGTTGATTGAGTCAAATCTTGATTAAACTAATGTTGGAAACCATGAGAATATTTTCAAAGAAAAATGGATCACCATGTGTCACAGTTGCCTATCATTGAATGGGAAACCAGCTTTGCATTATAACATCATTCTCCTGAAATACATCCACTCTTCTATAATTTATGTTGCAAATACCCCCTAGCATAATTCTCTATCTAAGGTTTTGGGTAGGTTGTGCAAAAGAAAGATCTCCTTCTGAGATTGGGTTTGGGTTTTTGGCATTAAAATCTTTTGAAATACGTGAACAATAGTGGTCTTTTTTGTACTCATCTCTATTGGAGCATAAGGTTCTCAGGAAACATGGAGAAGTTCTTAGACAATTTGCCTTTGTGTTTCAATTGTTGATCTTGCCTTTGTATTTCTCAGGAAACTTGTAGAATTGTTAATTTTAGACAAGTTTGCCTTTGTATTTCTTGATCAGTAAAACCTACTCATCAATTGCAAGGAAGAGAATTTCATATATCTAATTATAACCAGCATAGAACTATTTTGAAACTCTTAGGTGCTGTTTGGTTTTGGAAAATGTTTCATGTTTTCATTTTCTGTTTTCATTTTTTGTTTTCATTTTCTGTTTTCTGTTTTCATTTTCTGAAAATGAAAATATGAAAACGCATTTGGTTTAAAATGTTAAAAAACTATTTTCTGAAAATGAAAACATGAAAATGTGTTTGGTTTGTAACTATAGTTTTTGTTTTCAATGAGTTTAATTTTATAAGCTAGTTATCATTATTTTGCATCTATGCGCGGAAGAGATCATTAATATATGAGTTTTTTTATCTTATTTTTAATTTACTATTTTGGAGCTATTATATCTCATTTTTCTAAAATAAGTATGTAATGTATATATTCAAGGCATAAGTTTTTGCGTAAGCAATACATACGTTCGACTTTTAAATTGAGCAAAATAATAGAAATTGGATATTTAAAACACACGTAACATTAAAGCAGTATTGAACCCTCATCACCACTGTCTAAACCCTCATCACCACTGTCTTGATCCAAAGTTATGTGGCTCTGTCCTTCCAAAGGAAGCCTTGTATTCTCGATATTATCCAATCCATCGCCACCAAAGTGTTGTTCGAAGAATGTTGAGCTCTCACCACTTGACTGACTGACTAGCAGAGTTTCATTTACCCGATCATTTGCCCAATTCCGACATCACCGCTTTTGGTTCCCTGAATCGAAATTGCTGCATGATATATGATGCTAAAGCTCCCTGAATCTCCATTGCATTCTACAAGCTGTTGCATCTCAAATCTATGTGAGATCATGATTTTATATTGAAAATAACAAAATCATGCCTCTTGCTTCAAATTCACGATTATAAGGAACAAGGATACTTCTAATGTCGGTGTTTGCCTATGACTTCTTGCTAAATGGCGTGTCTTCGCAAAACAAAGAGAAGAAGCATCCAAAATAGTTTTGAACAATTATTCTGACAATTTGGATTTTAAGCGGTATGTATTGATTTGAGAAACTGGGAACTAATAAATAGCTTGTTAAGCGGCCATAATCACATTCTATGTATGTATTGCTGAAATTTGGCTTATGTATATCAATTGCTGAAAATAATGATTGTTTAAGGTCTGCATATTTGAGCCCTATTATTCCTGTTAGTTTAAGCTTCAGAACTCTTGCTCTAATATTCTTGAAACATATGCTTATATATATTGCTAAAAAATTTGCTTGCATATATGTATTGCTAAAAACTATGATCCTAGCTGAAATTCTAGATACATACATACATGCATATATATTAAATGTCTTATATAAATGGTCATGTTAATTTCATTTACCTTGTTCTATGAATGGTTGTGTTAGTTCATTTACTTTGTTCTTATAGTTAGTTAACTATAGACATTTTCTAGACACTCTCTTAAAAAATCTGCTTATATATATTGCTTAAAATTTCATATAGGATAATGTTGAACAAAGGGTGGATGAAATATAACAGAGGAAATCATGAGTATATGGTTGATACATTTCTTCATTATGCATTTGGAAAAGAAGAGGTTGGCGAGTCAATTCGATGTCCATGTAATAAATGTAGGAGTACTTCATTTAGACAAAGGAGGTCAGAGTTCACTTGTTCAAGAATGGATTTATGAAGAGCTATACAACATGGGTATTTCACGGAGAAAAATTAGGCGAGAGAGATGGGACAAGACATGAGGAAGTCAATGCAAACCATGTAGATGATGTAGTTGGACTTCTTTTTTATTCTTTTGCCCTTGAAAACGCGAATGCTTATGCATCACAAGATCAAAATGTCCCTGAAGTTCCAAATGATGAAGTGAAAAGATTCTATAGCTTGTTGAACGATGCAACTGCGAATCTTTATCCAGGTTGTAAGGTCTCGAAGTTGTCTTTTATAGTGAAAGCACTTCATTTCAAGACTCTTCACAACTTGACTAACAAAGCAACGTATTTCTTTTTAGAATTTTGTAAGAAAATTCTTCCTATCGATGCATTAGTTCCAGACTCATACTATGAGGCCAGGGAAATTATTCAAGACCTATGTCTTGATTACACAAAATAGATGCATGCAAAAATGATTGCATCTTATATGGGGAAGAACATGAATATGCACAGTCATGTCCCACTTGTGGACTGTCAAGATGGAAAGTGGATGAAAGCAAGCATAAGATTCCTCACAAAATATTACGATACTTCCCACTGAAACCAAGACTGCAAAAGTTGTACATGTCAAAAGAAGCTGCCAAGATATGAGATGGCACAACGAGAGGCGAATTGATGATAGGGTATTAAGGTATCTAGCTGACTCAATTGCTTGGAAATCCTTTGATGAGCAACATGAAGCATTTGCAAGAGATTCAAGGAGTGTAAGGCTTGGTCTGGTTAGTGATGGATTCCAGCCTTATGGGAACATGAGCTCTTCACATAGTATTTGGCATGTTGTTCTTGTTGCCTATAATCTGCCCCGTTGGATGTGCATGAAACATCCCTACTTCATGATGACACTACTTATTTCAGGACCTAAATGCCCTGAAAATGATATCGATGTGTACTTGCAACCATTGATTAAAGTGTTGAAAGAGCTTTGGGAGGTAGGGGTTGTCACACATGATGCCAATGCACAACAAAATTTTCAATTGTTTGCAACTGTAATGTAGACAATCAATGATCTTCCTGCATATGGAAACTTATCTGGATAGGGGACGAAAAGAAAGTTAGCATGTCCATGTTGTCAAAAAGATAGTTCCTCTCTTTCTCTCTCATCAATATAACAGCTTTCTGACAATTGTCTAGATACATGGACAAAGTTTGAACTTGTCATTTGATTGCATTGTTTGGTGACTGCTTATTTCAGTTGTAATAAAGTTAGTACCAATAACATGTTTTTGTTAACCCAATCAACAGTTACAAATGTATACTGCTGTATTTAAATTGCAACCCTCAAGACATCTGTTGATATGTTCCTTGCCCTTCAGGTAAAGAGAAACATTTGGGCCCAGTCAGTAAATGCATATTTAGAGAAGAAGAAACTGAAACTCATAGAAAGTGGTACTGAAGCAGATTCTGTTAGAATCTATACAATCTGCAATGTCGCATGCAATAGTGAAAAGGTGTTTGCTTCCCATCTTGCTGGGACACAACATATCATGAAGATTATACACATGAATCATGTTCATCTCTGTCTGGTAGAACAAATAGGTCATGAGAATGAATAAGTCATGACATTACAAGGTTTTAATTTGATTTTTAGCTATTATCATTGAAAATCATGCAACCCAGTAACATTGACGCATACTTCATCTTTCAGCTATCAACCATAATCTCTTTATTTTTGAAGTGGTTTCTGATATCTATATTGCAGAAATTTATAACCTACAAATTTTTAACTTTGCAGAACTTTGTTCGAATTGCACTGAGATTACAATAACATTCTTGTTTTCATTTAATTTAGAAATTTCAAATTCAGCAATGTGTTCAGTTATTACATTTGGTTCTTGTTAGTGTTTGTTGGTGACTAGATGGTGTTCTTAGATTTTTCTTATATTAGTGCACATATATGTTGGTCTGTACACATGTCAGTGACATGGTTTTCCCTCTCATCAGTTTATCTTTATGTGTAATTTTTTCAAAAATCAAATATAGCAGCTTACTGAAAATTGTCAAGATGCATGGACATAGTTTGAACTTATCATTCATTGCATTGTTTGGTGATCACTTCTTTCAGTTCTGATAAATTTAGCACCTATAACATGTTTTTTTTAACCCAATGAACAGTTACAAATGTATACTGCTCTATTCAAGTTGCGTCCCTTGGGACATATGTTGTTGTGTTCATTGTTTTTCAGGAAAAGAGAAACATTTGGGCTCTAACAACAAATGCGGATTTGGAAAAAAAGATACTGAAACTGATAGAAAGTGGCACTGAAGCAGATTCTATTAGAATGTGTTCAATCTGCAATGTCGCATGCAATAATGAGAAGGTGTTTGCTTCCCATCTTGCTGGGACACAATATGCCATGAAGGTTACACACATAAATCATATTCATGTCTGTCTAGTAGAATAAATAATTAACAAGAATGACCAAGTCATGACATTACAATATTTTAATTTGATTTTTTGCCATTATCATTGAAAATCATGCCACCCAGTAACGTTGACGCATGCTTCATCTTTCAACTATCAACCATAATATCTTTATTTTCGAAGTGGTTTCCGGTGTCTATATAGCAGAAATTTATAGCCTACAAATTTTGCGTTTTGTAGAACTTTGTTGGAATTGCATTGAGATTACAGTAACATTCTTGCTTTCGTTTAAGTTAGATATTTCAAGTTCAACGGTATATTTAATTATTACATTTGGTTCCTGTTAGTGTTTATTGGTTACTAGATGGCGTTCATAGATTTGTCTTATATTAGTGCACATATATGTTGGTCTATTCACATGTCAGTGAGATGGTTTTCCATCTCATCAGTTTATCTTTATATACAATTTTTTCAAAAATCAAATATAGCAACATGCTGATAATTGTCTATATGTTGTTTTGTACACATGTTAGAGACATGGTTTTCTCTCTCATCAGTTTTTATTTATATGTAATTTTTTCAGAAATCAAATATAGCAGCTTACTGACAATTGTCTAGATGCATGGACATAGTATGAACTTTTCATTCATTGCATTATTTGGTGATTGTTTATTTCAGTTGTAATAAAGTTAGTACCAATAAAATGCTTTTGTTAACCCAATCAATAGTTAAAAATGTATACTGGTCTATTCAAGTTGCGGCCCTCATGACATGTGTTGTTGTGTTCATTGTTTTTCAGATAAAGAGAAAATTTTGGGCTCAGATAGTAAATGCGGATTTGGAGACGAAGATACTGAAACATATAGAAAGTGACACTCAAGCAGATTCTATTAGAATGTGTTTGATCTGCAATGTTGCATGCAATAGTGAGAAGGTGTTTGCTTCCCATCTCGTTGGGACACAACATGCATGAAGGTTGTACACATGAATCATATTCATGCCTGTATGGTAGAACAAATAAGTAACGAGAATGAATAAGTCATGACATTACAATATTTTAATTTGATTTTTAGCCATTATCATTGAAAATCATGCCACCCAGTAACGTTGACGTATGTTTCATCTTTCAGCTATCAACCATAATATTTTTATTTTCGAAGTGGTTTCTAATGTCTATATAGGAGAAATTTATAGCCTATAAATTTTACGTGTTGTAGAACTTTGTTGGAATTGCATTGAGGTTACAGTAACATTCTTGCTTCCGTTTAAGTTAGACATTTCAAGTTTAACGGTATATTCAGTTATTATATTTGGTTGTTGTTAGTGTTTATTGGTTACTAGATGGTATTCTTAGATTTGTCTTATATTAGTGCACATATATGTTGGTCTATCCACATGTCAGTGAGATGGTTTTCCATCTCATCAGTTTATCTTTATATATAATTTTTTCAAAAATCAAATATAGCACAATGCTGACAATTGTCTATATGTTGTTCTGTACACATGTTAGAGACCTGGTTTTCTCTCTCATCAGTTTATCTTTATATGTAATTTTTTCTGAAATCAAATATAGCAGCTTACTGATAATTGTCTAGATGCATGGACATAGTTTGAACAATTCATTCATTGCATTATTTGATGACTGTTTATTTCAGTTGTAATAAAGTTAGTACCAATAAAATGCTTCTGTTAACCCAATCAACAGTTACAAATGTATACTGCTTTATTCAAGTTGCGCCCCTCATGACATGTGTTGTTGTGTTCATTGCTTTTCAGGAAAAGAGAAAAATTTGGACTCAGACAGTAAATGCGGATTTGGAGATGAAGATACTGAAACTTATAGAAAGTGGCACTGAAGCAGATTCTATTAGAATGTGTTCAATCTGTAATGTCGCATGCAATAGTGAGAAGGTGTTTGCTTCCCATCTCGCTGGGACATAACATGCCATGAAGGTTATACACATGAATCATATTCATGTTTGTTTGGTAGAACAAATAAGTAACGAGAATGAATATGTCATGACATTATAATATTTTAATTTGATTTTTAGCCATTATCATTGAAAATCATGCCACCCAGTAACGTTGACGCATGCTTCATCTTTCAGCTATCAACCATAATATCTTTATTTTCGAAGCGGTTTCCTTTGTCTATATAGCAGAAATTTATAGCCTACAAATTTTGCGCGTTGTAGAACTTTGTTGGAACTGTATTGAGATTACAGTAACATTCTTACTTCCGTTTAAGTTAGGCATTTCAAGTTCAACGGTATATTCAGTTATTATATTTGGTTCTTGTTAGTGTTTATTGGTTACTAGATGGCGTTCTTAGATTTGTTTTATATTAGTGCACATATATGTTGGTCTATCCACATGTCAGTGAGATGGTTTTCCATCTCATCACTTTATCTTTATATGCAATTTTTTCGAAAATCAAATATAGCAGCATGCTGACAATTGTCTATATGTTGCACTGTACACATGTTAGAGACATGATTTTCTCTCTCATCAGTTTATCTTTATATGTAATTTTTTCATAAATTAAATATAGCAGGTTACTGACAATTGTCTAGATGCATGGACATAGTTTGAACTTTTCATTCATTGCATTATTTGGTGACTATTTATTTCAGTTATAAGAAAGTTAGTACCAATAAAATACTTCTGTTAACCCAATCAACAGTTAGAAATGTATACTGGTCTATTCAAGTTGCGACCCTCATTGCATGTGTTGTTGTGTTCATTATTTTTCAGGTAAAGAGAAAAATTTGGGCTCATACAGTAAATGCGGATTTGGAGACGAAGATACTGAAACTTATAGAAAGTGGCACTAAAGCAGATTCTGTTAGAATGTGTTCATTCTGCAATGTCGCATGCAATAGTGAGGAGGTGTTTGCTTCCCATCTCGCCGGGACACAACATGTCATGAAGGTTATACACATGAATCATATTCATGTCTGTTTGGTAGAACAAATAAGTAACGAGAATGAATAAGTCATGACATTACAATATTTTAATTTGATTTTTAGCCATTATCATTGAAAATCATGCCAGCCAGTAACGTTGACGCATGCTTCATCTTTCAGCTATCAACCATAATATCCTTATTTTCGAAGTGGTTTCCGACGTCTATATAGCATAAATTTATAGCCTACAAATTTTGCGTGTTGTAGAACTTTGTTGGAATTGTATTGAGATTATAGTAACATTCTTGGTTCCGTTTAAGTTAGATATTTCAAGTTCAACGGTATATTCAGTTATTACATTTGGTTCTTATTAGTGTTTATTGGTTACTAGATGACGTTCTTAGATTTGTCTATAAGTACACATATATGTTAGGTCTATCCGCATGTCAGTGAGATGGTTTTCCATCTCATCAGTTTATCTTTATATGCAATTTTTTCGAAAATCAAATATAGCAGCATGCTCACAATTGTCTATATGTTGTTCTGTACACATGTTAGAGACATGGTTTTCTCTCTCATCAGTTTATCTTTATATGTAATTTTTTCAGAAATCAAATATAGCAGCTCACTGACAATTGTCTAGATGCATGGACATAGTTAGAACTTTTCATTGATTGCATTATTTGGGGATTGTTTATTTCAGTTGTAATAAAGTTAGTACCAATAAAATGCTTCTGTTAACCCAATCAATAGTTACAAATGTATACTACTCTGTTCAAATTGTGTCCCTCATGACATGTGTTGTTGTGTTCATTTTTTTCAGGTAAAGAGAAAATTTTGGGCTCAGACAGTAAATGCGGATTTTGAGACGAAAATACTGAAACTTATAGAAAGTGGCACTAAAGCAGATTCTATTAGAATGTGTTTAATCTGCAATGTCGCATGCAATAGTGAGAAGGTGTTTGCTTCCCATCTCGCTGGGACACAACATGCCATGAAGGTAAGACACATGAATCATAATCATGTCTGTTTGGTAGAACAAATAAGTAACGAGAATGAATAAGTCATGACATTACAATATTTTAATTTGATTTTTTGCCATTATCATTGAAAATCATGCCACCCAGTAACATTGGCGCATGCTTCATCTTTCAGCTATCAACCATAATATCTTTATTTTCGAAGTGGTTTCCGATATCTATATAGTAGAAATTTATAGGCTACAAATTTTACTTGTTGTAGAACTTTGTTGGAATTGTATTGAGATTACAGTAACATTCTTGCTTCCGTTTAAGTTAGATATTTCAATTTCAACGGTATATTCAGTTATTATATTTGGTTCTTGTTAGTGTTTATTGGTTACTAGATGGCGTTCTTAGATTTGTCTTATATTAGTGCACATATATGTTGGTCTATCCACATGTCAGTGAGATGGTTTTCCATCTCATCAATTTATCTTTATATGCAATTTTTTTGAAAATCAAACATAAGATTTTAATTTGATTTTTAGCCATTATCTTTGAAAATCATGCCACCCTGTAATGTTGATGCATGTTTCATCTTTCAGCTATCAATTATTATATTTTTATTTTTGAATTGGTTTTCGATGTCCATATAGCATAAATCTATACCTTACAAATTTTGCATTTTACAGAACTTTGTTGAAATTGAAGTGAGATTACAGTAACATTCTTGTTTCCATTTAAGTTAGACATTTCAAGTTCAGCGGTGTGTTCATGTGTTACATTTGGTTCTTGTTAGTGTTTGTTGCTGACTACATGGCATTCTTAGATTTGTCTTATATTGGTGCATGTATATGTTGGTCTGTACACATGTCAGTGAGATAATTTTCCCTCTCATCAATTTATTTTTATAGGGTAAAAATCATTTTGGTCCCCTCTTGTTTCAGGGTTTTTCATTTTCAACCCTGTGTTTCAAAACGTAACAAAACAAACCCTGTAGTTACAATAATTTCAATTTAAACCCACATTTAGTGACGGCCATTTGTGGATTTAACGTCAAACCGGCTATGTGACCTCACGTGGCCGGTTTTGCGTGATCTCCCGCCAAGGAAGCCGGTTTTCCACTTCCTCTCTCCATTTTATAACGATCTTTAACCCCTATTGTTACGGTTTCTCCGGACAAACACACGGTGAGTGAAATCGGTGGGCTCTGCCGGATTTTTCACCGGCGAAGACACCCTCCGAGGTCCTTCTCCCTCCATGTAGGGTTTTGCCCCTCGTATTAACCCATATCAACTCCTTCTTTGCGTTTTATACCCTCCGTAGGTGAATGTTGAGCTACAACCCATCGCCCAAAGATCCATGTCGTCGGAGAAGACTTCCTCAGAGGAAAGTAACCGCCACAGTGAAGGTTTCATCGCCTTCTGAAAGGAAGGCCAAATAAAGGGTGATTACTACTATTTTTGTGGAGTGAAGGCCAAACAAAGGGTTTCAAGGACTGAGTTGAATCCTGGAAGGAGATTCATCAATTGTGCAACACAACGAGTAATTTCGCTATCTATTTGTTATTTGTAAATTTTAATTGGAATTAATACTGACTCAATTGATCTTCATCTTCCTACTGTAGAGTCATGGTGGATGTGATTTCTTCCTGTGGATTGAGCCAGGTGTATGTGACCCCTACGTAGACGTTGTCACCAAGGGATATCGTGATAAGCTGCAGAATATGGAAGCACTCTTGGGATCCTGTCAAGTAAATAAGGAGAAGGCAATGGCAGATGTACAAGCTATGAAGAACTTGATTGATGATAAAGATAAGCTAATTGCCATGCATGAGCTGCAAAATGGGAAATTGAAATCTAAAGCCAAGACATATTTGATTAATGCGGTGTTTTTTTGCATAATAGCAACTTACCTAGTTTTCTATTGGCTTGTATAATCCTATTAAGATGTTGTGTATCACCCATGTTGCAATTAGTGTGGTGTAATCATATTTGATTAGTGTGGTGTAATTCTATTGTCTTGCAATCAAACATTCCATTCTTTTCAATCAAACATTGACCCCTGTTTTACAAACACATGATGTTTCACAAAATTCACAAGCACATGATGTTTCACAAAATTTACAAGCTCCCAATCCTTCACAGCATTCCATTCACATGCGTGGAAACTAATTGAATCCACATGAGTACAAATAATTCCCATTCACATAAAGCAGCATATAACATGACGTGATGTTTCACAAAAATTTACAAGCACCTGATGTTTCACAAAAATTTATAAGCACCTGATGTTTCACAAAAATTTACAAAGCACATGATGTTTCACAACATTCCATTCACATGAGTGGAAACTAATTGAATCCACATAAGTACAAACAATTCCCATTCACATGTGGGCAGCTGACAAAAAATGACAGAGTTTTACATCTTCCATCTTCCATAACCATAACTAAATGTTTACAGTTTAAAATAAAAACAAGGACATAGATTCACATCTTCAATCTCTCTTATTCTCTCCCTTGTTGACCCTGATGAGAGTTTGAACCTTCAGTGTAGGCTGGAGGTGGCTGTTGGGATCCAAACAGCTGGGTTGGTTGGGTAATAGTAAACTGCAATTTCATACATGATTGTTAGACCAGTTCATACTACTTACATTACGAACATCTAATGCCAATAAAACTTGAAAAGTTATTCAAACTTACACTACCAGGTGGAGTTTGTTGGGTGAAGGTCTTGGAGGAATAAACAATGTTGGCCTCATTACTTTTCCTTTCCCTGGAGGTATCCATGCAGCTAGAGCCCTGCTAGCCTCTTCTCCTCTCCTAACTGAAGCACCACCACCTCTCCCAACTCCTCTGCTAACACCACCACCTCTCCCACTACCAACCATGTCACTACTTGCTGTTGCTGAAGCATTAGTGGCTGGAACATTACCTTCTGAAGATGACCTGGGGTTAGGCTTAGGACATGGAGGCTTCTTGCAGCCTCTTTTGTTATGCCCCCATTTCCAACAATTCCTACATATAGCAGATGTATTCCTCCTCTTGAGTTTTGTACTGTTCTGGGGCTCATCAAATTGTGTTTTTCTGAGTTTTTTAGGTCTACCAGGCTGTCTCCTGTAGGAAGGTGGTAGTATGCGATCACCAGCTGCCTTTGCCCACAACATAGGACCATTCACAGGTCTAACCCAGCTACTATAGCAATTGATTAATTTTTCCTTGCTATAACAAACATCTACAAAATCTTTAACATTTAACCTGTCATGGAATGTGCAAGTGATGGCATGTGGGCAAGGAAGTCCAGAAACATTCCACAGATTGCAGCTGCAATACTTGGCCTCTAGCATCACTGGGACCACAAACTAAGATCACGGTTAGGAATTAAACAGAGCATCACTAGGACCACAAACCTCCCACTTTTGCCATCAACTAGGACCACAAACCACAAACCACAAACTAACGTCATCATCGACAAAGCACGACGGCGAGGAGAAGCATGAACTGGGACCTATGATCACGAATAGGTAAAATGGGATCTTACATGTCACGCCCCTAGCCTTGAAGCTCCAGCTTTTTGCGGCGGATAATCGGATTTCCCTCCGGTCGTCGCCGATCCCCAAACCCAAGGTACATTTGGGGGCGATATAGTTAACGTCGGCCCTGGTTTTGTAGGCGGACGGGTAAATAGTAGTCATGTGCGTGGCACGTGACCAATTTCCCGTTAACTTCAGTAACGTCGTCTTCGTCAAGGATTTCAAATGAATAGTTGTGGAAATACAGGGTCTGAAATGAATAGTTTTGAAACACATGGTTTAAAATGAAAAACCTTGAAACTAGAGGGGACCAAAATGATTTTTACCCATCTTTATATGTAATTTTTTTTCAGAAATCAAATATAACAGCTTACTGACAATTGTATAGATGCTTGGACATAGTTTGAAGGCTCAATTACGTACCTGTAAAATTTTTGATATACCACTTTAGTACCACTAGTTTGATAATTATGTTTTTGAAACCTATATTTAATGTATATAACATATTTGTTACCTACCGTTAGACGCCGTTATCCAGACTTGACGGCAATCCGCTCACGTGAAATCACGTGAGCGGTTTTCAGACAATTTGACTGGTTTTCAGTCAATTTTGACTGATTGGTTTTGCCATCTCATCTTCTCCATCTCTAATCTCACTTCTCTCTATCCCTCCCTCCCTCTTCCGTGCTCATCACCATCTCCATCTCTGATCTTTCTCCTCTCTCTCCTTTCTCTTTCTTCCGTGAGCTCTCTCCCTCCCTCCCTCCCCTATCTCTCCATCTCTCCTCTCTCCTCTCTGTCTCCCCCTGTCGCGCCCCGACCCGCGAAAGCCCAATCGAACCTACAAAACGCGGAAAAAGACGGCGAAGGTTCCCTCTAACCTATAAGTCTCCCTAGCAATTCATCAAAAGCACCCTCAATTAAAAGACATTAATTTAACAACATCGAACCACAGATTTAAAACTCAAAGTGTTTAATATATATATCCTCGGAGAGGGGAAGATTCGAATACAACATCACTCACGTAGGAGACTAACTAACATAAGGTAAAAGCAGTAAATATCGCCACCTCTCAAAGTCCACCAGGCGCCGCCGCACCGCCGACCAACTACCCGGTAGGGGCCACAGAGAAAGAACTGACGCATGCACCTGCAAAACACATTCCGGGTAGGTGTGAGTACTAAGCTCAGTAGGGTTCTACACTACGACACACAGAAGGAAGAGGGAAACGCAAATAGTGTCGCCCTCAAGTAGGACCTGGGTGTATACAGGGGTCCCATAACCCCACCGCATGTCCCTGAGGCCTAGGAGCAGCCATCAGTAGCAGGAACAACACTGGCGACACACAACTGCAGGGAACGGCACTGCAGGCAGGAAAAAGGCACCGCTGAGTGGACAACTCCTCTACCCCAGGGTCCGCACAGTGGGATACCGACTACACCTCAGCATCCGACTCAAGGCCGACACGACCTCTACAATCATCAAGCAACAAGTGTACCAGTCCTCTAGGTCTATCATCGAATCGACTGGACACCACTATTCGAACCGGGTCCAAACTACCCAACCCCGGTCCTAAGGTTAAGGCCGAGCTTCCAGCCTCGGGACGGCGACCCACAGATCACCCACGCCCTAACCATGCAACTAATGCACAAAAACAACAATGCATGCTATGACATACACAAACGGGGAGATAGGCATGCAACAGTATGTCAATGGTAGCATACAAGTCAACCGGATCGCTGTTCGCGAATAAAACGTCGATTTCGTGGGGACAAGATTTCTATTTTATTTTCGAGCAAATAATTTTTTATTTCAATTTCGTTCAAGGAAATTGCAGGCACCACACCCCTGGATCGCCAAACAGGCAGATCCATCATTTACATCCCCGTAAGGAACACCTCCGATTCTAGATCCATATAAGAAAAGAGACAAATGTGAAGTCCTTGGACAGCCACCTTCATCGCCGGATTTTGAGATGACTGAAGTTTGAGTCTTTGTCACCGGGGCTTCGAGGCTGCCAGCATTATCCGATTGTCGGAGCTGATGTTGTCAAAGCTGGTGGCGTCGGATAAAGTTGGAGAGGCGCCGGAGATAAAGCTGAGGAAGCACCGGAGATAAAGCTGAGGAGGACGCCGGAGATAAAGCTGAGGAGGTCGCAGGAGATAAAGCTGAGGAAGACGCCGGAGAAAAAGTTGAGGAAGCACCGCCCGAGCTTTGAAGCCGCCGGCACGTCGCTGGAAGCAGGGGAGCTGCAGCTCGTTGGGTGTAGGCTTGATGCCGTGTGCTTGAGGCTGCAGACGGGCTCCTCTGGCTGAGCGACGGGCTTTGTTGGGTTCCGTCAGTTGAGGAAAGTGGCGGGGCTTCCTTGGGTTCCGTCGGCTGGAACAGAGGAAGACGACTGGATCAAGGAAGACGGCGGGGACTTCCTTGGGTTGGGTGGCGAATCTCCTCGGGCTGGCTCGAGGAAGACGATGGGTTCCTCCTTGGGCTGAGCTGGGCGACGACTCCTCCGGCTGCATCAGAGACGACGACGACGAAGCTTTTGGGATTTTTCTTGGGTCGGAACAGGGGCGACGGCGAACTCCTTGAAGGGTGGCGATGGATGGGTTCCGCCGATTGGAAACATAGGAGATGACAGCGATGGGTTCCTCGGCGAATCTCCTCGGGCTGGCTCGAGGAAAACGGCGACGAGGTGGACGATGGCGATGGGTTCCTCCCTCCTGGGCGTCAAGCCTTCTCTTTTTCTTCTCTCTTTCTTTGCTCTGCTTCTTCTTTCTTTCTTTGCTATTTCGCTCGCCACTCTCTCTGCTTTCTCTATTTTTTGCCAGCCCCGGGCTTCGTTCCTTTCTCCTCTTCTTATAGGAATCGGGGTGTTAGCTGGGCATTTGGTGAGATGCGAGCGTATCAAGGGATCCGCTGTTGAGATCTGATTGAGAGCTCCATGAGATACGCAGGAGCATATCATGGGATATCCCACGGATGTTGAGATTTGATCTCTAGGTGTAAGAAGCTGTGTTAGATTGTTTCTAACCATCAGGCGAGGGGGTTGAGATCAGGCGTTTGTTGAGATGTTGAGAGGTTAGGATTTCCTAACCATCCAGCTTATGGAGTTAGGATTTGGCATTTAAATTTCAAATGTATGTTTGAATGTCCCATTTAAATTTCAAGTTCATGTGTGAACTTGTTTGCATTTTGAATATTTATTCAATCGAATAATTATCCGGCTGTCGGACATTTGTCCAAATTTTGAATGTCTTGTTTGAATTTTGAATTTCATGTGATATTTGGAGAATTTACTGAAATATCCCCGGGCATGCCGGTTGTAAATTACCACAATACCATTTTCATCGGTCATATGTATTTTGGACCGAAATGCCCCTAGGGTAGAGAAAATACCTCTATTTTAGATTTTCACACCCCTGAAGATGTGAAATGACCAAAATGCCCCTTGGGGTTAAATGACCAAAATAGCCTTTTGATCTGGTTGTTTAGGCGCGACGCATGGCGCTGTGACTTTTGTGTGTGCCATGGACACGTGCGCGCATTATGTAGCACACGTATATTTCGCCGAGATTTGGACATATTTTAATTTGGACGCGATGCATGACGTCGCGTCTATGTTGCATGTGTCCTGGACACCTGCGCGCGCATTATGTGACGCGCATATTTTAGACTTGATGTATGCAAGTCATGTGCGCGTGCATGGCACGTGCATCGCCCTGGTCGGGACTTAGGCGAATTTGAGTTTGGATATTTGTTTGGATTTATTTTGAATTTTTCGGATTTTTTCCTTATTTATTTCAGGGAATTTTCTATAATGCCCCTGATGTTGTAGAAAATTACCAAAATGCTCCTATAGTTACACAGCTTATTTAGGATGCCGTCAAAGCTATGTAAGGGCTATTTTGGAGTGTAGTGGGAAATTTAGACATGTATTTTGGTCTAAATTCCCAAAATACCCTTGGGTGAGTAAAATTACCAAAATACCCTTGTTCCCTCGGTTTGTATAGGATGCCGTCAAAACCGGGAAAATGTAGGTAATTTGGATGGATTCGGCTGTGTATGAGCCAGTTTTGATTTGGTGTATGCGGATTTAATTGGGAGAATTCCGCAAGTGTTATTGACATAGCCTTAGCTAAAATCGATGTCAACAATCGCTGCAGCGGTACTACCAACCGTTGCCAGCCGATCCGCAGCGGGTCCCGGCATTACGACGGTACCGCGACCATCAACCGCGTACTCCTACAACGGGAAGCAACCCTAAAAACGATGATGAACAGTAAACAATATAATATTATATTTCAAGATATAATATTATATTCAAAACACCCAAAACCTCTACTTAGGGGCTAATTGATCCCATCGATCCGACGTGCAAACGAAGTCGGATTCAAGATCCAACTTAGCCATCAGTAGGTGTACATACCAGGATCAACATATCCCTAATCCATAATAATCCAACGGTTGGATAAACTTGAAAAGACTAATCAAAACCGCTAATCAAACTAACTTACCAATTAATTGCTGCAACGCAGCCCTCCAGTAAACAATTCATAAAACATCATAGGAAAATTGGAAAATTATGAAATCAGTTGGGTTAGAGAGTAGATTCAAAGATCTACAACTCTTATGCTCATCACAACCCAAGATCATGTACGTACCGGCCGAAAAACTCGCCGCAAGCCGGCTGTTCTTCAAGAACAGCAGAAACCAGAAAATCTGAGCTTAATCATGCATAAAACCTACTAAGATCTCAACCAAAGATAATAAAACCCATATCAAAAATTCTAGTAGGCATGAGGAAACTAACAATACCAAGATCAACAAGATCCAACGGCTAGATCTAAAGAAACCCACTAAAGAACACAGTAGGTAGAAGCACCTACCGAAGAACGCTTTCCTCGACTGATCCCTCGTAACCAGTCACCAACAAGCCTCCAAACCACACCAGGAGCCTTCCTCTCGTTGCCACGGATCCAACGAGCCTTAGAACACCCAAAATGATGGCCGGAGGAGGGAGAAAGGGAGAGAAG
Source organism: Narthecium ossifragum (assembly GCA_963920575.1). Classification (NCBI taxonomy): domain Eukaryota; kingdom Viridiplantae; phylum Streptophyta; class Magnoliopsida; order Dioscoreales; family Nartheciaceae; genus Narthecium; species Narthecium ossifragum. Next base: position 18,294,804 of record OY986975.1, on the reverse strand, counting down.
AAGATGGCTGCCGGAAAAACAGGGGAAGAGAACCGTCGGGAGAGAAGAAAAGAGGAAGGAAGAAGAAGAAGGAAGGAGGAGAAAAGGAGGAAAAAGGGGAGGGGACAGCCGGGAAAGAGGGGAGAAAGGTGAAGGAGGGGAGGGAAAGTCCTCCCCATCTGACAGGAGAGAGCGACGGCCAACGGCGGCCGTCCTCGCGAAGCAGAAAAAGCCACCGATGCGAGTCCGATCGATCGCTCCAAGGAGCGATCGCTCGCTCGCGCCCCGGATCGATCCAACACCAAGTCAGATCGATCCGACACTGGCTGGATCGATCCAAAACCAAGTCGGATCGATCCGAGCGGGTCAAAAACCCACCGACTCGCTCACGAGTCCGATCGATCGCTCCTACGAGCGATCGATCGCTCAAGGGCTGTAAGCTGCCCAAAAGCAAGCTTCCGCGCGCCCGAGCTGGGATCTTCCGATCCCGGGTCCACCTAACCATTCTAAACAAACACTAACACATACAAGGTCAGTGTGTGCACACGCGGGTGTGAAACAAACCAACAAGGCACAATTTACCAAATTGCCCTTGCGGTCTACAACGAGCCACAGGGGTAGAGGGACAGGTCCTCACATCCTAATACCCTTAAAGGAAATCTCATCCCGAGATTTGATAAGGGTAGGGTTCGGAACAACAAAACGGCTACACTAGAAAATAGGACAAGAAGTACCTAGAGAAGAAAACAACTGCGGAAACTCCTGCCGCATGCGCGCCTCGCGCTCCCAAGTCAACTCCTCGGTGCCTCTGTGCCTCCACAGTACCTTGACCAAGGGAATCGTCTTGCCCCGCAAGACCTGATCCCTCCGGTCAAGTATCCGAACTGGCTGCTCAACAAAGCTCGCGTCTGCCTCAAGCTCAATGTCATCCACCCTGATGACATGAGACGGGTCTGGGTGATACTTCCTCAGCATCGACACATGGAAAGTCGGATGCACAGTAGACATGTACTGAGGAAGATCCAGGCGGTAAGCTACCTCGCCGACCCTCTCTAGGATCTCGAACGGCCCGACAAACCTCGGTGCCAACTTACCACCTCTGCCAAACCTGACAGAACCTATGTACGGCGATGCTCGCAAGAACACTCGGTCGCCGACTGCAAACTCCAACGGTCGTCGCCTCTGATATGCATAACTCTTCTGCCGGCTCTGAGCCGTCAGAAGCCTCTACCTGATCTGCACTAACCTCTCTGACGACTACCTGACAATGTCTGGACCGGTGAGTGAAGCCTCTCCAACCTCTGTCCAACACACTGGGGGACGACACGACCTACCGTACAACGCCTCGAAAGGTGCTACTCGAAGACTGAACTGGTAGCTGTTGTTGTAGGCGAACTCCACCAAGGGAACGTGCTCCTCCCAGCTGCCTCCTGCGTCGAGGACACATACTCTCAGCATGTCCTCTAAGATCTGGATAGTCCGCTCTGACTGTCTGTTTGTCTGCGGATGGAAAGCCGTACTAAAAGTCAGGAGTGTGCCAACTGCCTCCTGAAAGTCTCGCTAGAACCTGCTGGTGAACCTGGGGTCACGATCTGACACGATAGAAACTGGAACTCCGTGTAGTCTGACCACCTCTCTGACGTACAAGTTGCCCAACCTGTCCCTCGAGTCTGTCATCCGCATAGGCAGGAAGTGCGCCGATTTGGTCAATCGATCAACAATGACCCAAATCGCGTCATCCCCCTAGGAGATCTCGGTAGCCCGGTTACGAAGTCCATCGTGATGTGCTCCCACTTCCACTCAGCTTGTGGAAGCGGCTGAAGTAACCCCGGAGTCCGCTGGTGCTCTGCCTTGACCTTCTGACAGGTAAGGCAGCGCGATACGAACTCCGTCACTGCCCTCTTCATCCCGCGCCACCAGAACTGTCGCCGAAGATCCTGGTACATCTTGGTGCCGCCGGGATGAATCCCAAAACGAGAGTGGTGGAACTCTCGTAGGACGTCGTCTCGTAGAACTGGATCTGCTAGAACCGCTACTCTGCCTCTGAACCGTAGCCCTCCGTCTGATGATACTGTCCAGTCCCTGTCTGCGCCCTCCGTGCCCACCTATGTGCGTAACTCCTCGAGCTCTGGGTCACTGTGTTGTGCCTCTAACACTCTGGCTAAGACTGCCGGCATACTCTGCACTGCATAGAGAAAGCTGCTGGATCCCCGATCCTCAAACTCGAGCCCCAACTGGCCCGCCGTCTCTAGAGCCTGCCACTACCGCGCTGACAACCCTGCAACTGCTGCTCTGGTGTCTCTCACCTGTCTGCTCAGCGCGTTTGCTACGACGTTTGCCTTACCAAGATGGTAATGCAACTCGAAGTCGTAGTCCTCCAGTAGCTCCATCCAGCGTCGCTATCTCAGATTGAGGTCACGTTGGGTGAAAACGTGCCTCAAACTCTTATGGTCCGAGAAGACTGAGAACTTCTCGCCATAGAGATAATGCCGCCAGGTCTTCAGGGCGAAGACCACCGCTGCTAGCTCCAAGTCGTGAGTCGGGTAGTTCCTCTCATGGTTCTTTAGCTGATGAGAACCATAGGAAACTACATGGCCCTCCTGCATGAGGACACACCCCAAACCCTCACCGCTAGCGTCACAGTAGACACTGTAACCAACACCTCGCTCGGGGACGATCAGCACCGGCGCACTGGTCAACCTGGTCCTCAGCTCCACGAAGGCTCGCTCACAAGCATCATCCCACACGAACGGGATGACCTTCTGTGTCAGTCTGGTCAATGGTCCGGCAACTTTGGAGAAGTTCCGCACGAACCACCTGTAGTAACCCGCCAGGCCTATGAAACTACGGACCTCGAACACTGTCCTCGGTCTCTGCCACTGTACCACTGCCTCGACCTTGGCCGGGTCAACTGAGATCCCTGCTGCCGACACCACGTGTTCAAGGAATCCCACCTGTGCAAGCCAGAACTCGCACTTGGAAACCTTGGCATAAAGCCGATGCTCCCTAAGTAGCTGCAACACTGTCGCCAAGTGTCGCCCGTGCTCCACCTCTGACCGGGAGTAGATAAGGATGTCGTCGACGAACACCACCACGAATTCATCTAGGAAAGGCCGGAAGATCTTCTGCATGAGATCCATGAACGCTGCTGGTGCGTTCGTCAGCCCAAACGGCATCACCACGAACTCGTACAGGCCGTACCGAGTCCAAAAAGCCGTCTTCGGGATGTCGCAATCCCGAACCCTCAACTGGTGGTAGCTGGTGCGGAGGTCGATCTTCGAGAACACTGAAGATCCTCGCAGCTGGTCAAACAAGTCGTCGATCCTCGGCATCAGATACCGGCTCTTCACCGTCAACCTGTTGAGCCGCCTGTAGTCTATGCAAAGTCGAAGGGTACCATCCTTCTTCTTCGCGAACAACACTGGCGCCCCCCAGGGAGACATGCTGGGACGGATGAAACCCCTGCTGGTAAGCTCGTCTAGCTGGGTCCTCAACTCACTCTGCTCTGCTGGTGCCATCCTGAAAGCTGGGAGAGAGATCGGTGCGGTACCCGGTACTAGGTCGATCTCAAAATCGACCTCTCTGGGCGGTGGAAGCCCTGGCAACACCTCGGGAAACACGTCGGTGTAGTCGCACACGATCCTGGAAAAACTGCTCTGCTGCACTCCCTCTGACCCAAACAGGGACAGGCTGGCCAGCAAGGCTGAAAGCTCGCTGCCACGCCTCCCCACACCACAAGCAAAGGAATCGGCTGAAAACCGATCCCCCAACAACACAAACTGTGTCCCATCGGGTGTCCAAGCGACCACCCTCCGGCAACCACAGTCGATGATAGCTCGGTATGCTGCTAACCAGTCCATACCGAGTATCACATCGAAGCCTGTCATGTCTAGCACCCGCAGGTCTAGACAGACACGGAGGCCTCCAACCTCCAAAGAACAAGATCGGCAGACCCGGTCTACCCTGACTGTGCCGCCGATCGGTGAGTCTACAGACTGTGCCACCTCTAGCCAACTCGTCTCTAATCCTAGCAATGCCACACACATGCTAGCAATATAGGAATGAGACGCCCCAGAGTCTATCAGCATATCTACTAAAGAACTAGAAAGCTGAAAGATACCTCTGAGGACGATTGGCTCTGTCGCTGCCTGCTGGTACTGTTGCGGCTGCTGGTACGGCTGGTAAAGCTGAACGGTGTCCGGTTGCTCGCGCCCCGGAAGAGCAAACACACGCCCCCGCTGACCGCCTCCACCTCTGGAGCGGCCCGGTCCAACCCCTGACCCGCGCCCACTACCACTCCCCTGCCAGGCACCGTACCTCTCGCCTCTATTGCCCTGCGGCACAGCGCTCCGTGCCCCTCGCATGGGACAGTCCTAGCGAAAGTGTCCCGGCTGCCCGCACTGGAAACAACTGGCTGGCACGCCACCAGGCTGCTGACCCTGGCCTCCCCCTGACGGAGCCTGCCCAGACGGTCCGGCCATCAGGAGAAACTGGCCTGGCGGACTCGGCAACTGTGCCTGGAACTGCTGCGGGCGCTGCGACCGCTGCTGAAAGCGTCGCTGACGCTGCTGGTGCCCTCCGCCGAATCCCCCTCTGAACTGGGGCCTCTGCGGTGCACCGGTAGAGGATGCCGGTGGAACTGCCCGGCACTTCTCATCTCGCAACAGCGCCTCCACTACCAAGGCGCAGTTCAGGACTGCTGAGTGCGTCTGAAAGCGGTGGGAACTCGTCTGGCGCCTGATCTCTGGACGAATACCCCACTCGAACTGCCGTGCCCTGGCCATTGAATTTGCTGCCACGGCCCCCACGAAACGGACTAAGTGAGTGAACCGGGTGGCATACTGCTGCACAGAGCGAGTACCCTGCAAGAGGGACTGGTACTTGCGAGACTAGGCGTCACGCGTACTCTCCGGGAAGTACGCGTCCAAGAACAATGCCCTGAACTCCTCCCACGTCGGCTCCTCTCCGCCACTGGTGTGCTGGGCAGTGCACCACCAGTCAAGGGCGTCACCATCGAGCTGGAACGCCACGAGGGTGACCCGGATCCGGTCATCCCCGACGAAGAGAGCGTCGAGAATGCGCGTGACTCCTCGGAGCCAGCCGTCTACCGTGGTCGGATCTCCAGTCTCACTGCTGAACCTAGGCGGGTTTAGCCGCTGGAAGTCCATCATGACCACTGCCGCGGCCCGCCCGTCGACCGGAGCGAGGACCCCCTCCTCGGCGAGAGGGGCCTCGTCCCGTGCGACCGCAACCGTCGCCGGTGATGGCTCAGTCCGTCGAGCTCTGACTGCCCTGAAAGGTGCTACCCTGTCTGGTCGAGCGGACCGACCAGGTCGTGCTCCACCTCGACCAACAACCGAAGGTCGGACTCGAGCTCCCGACATCTGCGCAATCACCAACAACAAACGAGCGTCCACTCGTCAGAAGCCGCAAAACAAGGCAACACAAACAGAAAGCGGAAAAAGCACAACACATCAAAAGAGCATGCACGGATGTTCTAGACATAGAACTAACCCATTCTACGCTCAATCTAAACCGCATCCTGATCCTAAACTGTCACACCCCGACCCAGAAAACCCATCCGAGCCGAGGCGTGAGGGGAAACCTACACTATTCATCTCCAAGTGGCGCGATACAAAGCGGAATTATAGAAAAACTTAAACAATTTATAATCCAGAGGTAAACAGATATTCAATTTATAAATATACATCAAGTTGTACTGTTCAACAAATGGTATAAATCTTCCAATGAAAGAATATTATGCATAATAATCTCAAAGTTCCTCAAATATGTACACAATTTACAAAACTGTCAAAGTACAACAAATTATCCTCCAGCAATCTCGAGCACCTCTGGATGTAGTCGCGCCACCAAAGCTGATCCGCCGACTCTACTAAAGAAGAACTGGCGTCTGCACCTGCACACGCAGCCCGGGTAGGAGTGAGCGATAAGCTCAGTAGGGTTCTACTCTACGGCACACTGAAGGGAGGAAAACAACAACAGTGTTGTCTCCCCGCTCAACTCTAAGGAATGCTACGGGATTCCACAACCCCTGCCGACTACCCCAAGGCTCCTACTCTTCTCAACCGACCACGCTGGGACACATTCTCCAAACACGCTGGGAGAAAACAGAGAACCAGAACCAGTAGGATCACCCTTACCCAGCAGGAAGCCACTGCCTGGGGACCATGTCAGGGGCACCGGCAACCATCCTTAGCAATTGGCCTTGGGAGACCAACACGACCTCTAAACCTCAAACAATGATCAGAGTCAACTATCGCAAATCCTCAATAACATGAGATTCAGATTGAACAATCACCTTAATCCTGACTACCCAGCCGCGGTCCTAATGGCTAGATCCGAGCTACCCGAGAGCCTCGGATCGGCGATCAACCCATCGCCCGCCTAACCTCAGATGCCTCTAATGCAATCAAGATGCATGCAATGCTCAGGCACAGATAAAGAGATATAAGCATGCAACAAGATGTCACTAATCAGACAGGGCTGGGCATAGCTTACAGCTAGCCAAAGGGTAAGCATAGCAAAGGCCTCAAATACAGATAATCTATGCTAACCAAACAAAGATACTGAACCAAGCATCGAACACAGATATACAATAGTCTTCAGTGCTCTCTTGCACCTGACAGACTAAGGTTCCACAGTTACCCGCAGGTAACTGGCCACATTTATACAATAGCCCTCGGCACACGCCGGCAACAGGCTAAGGTTCCACAATTCCTCATTAGCTAGCACTCATAGCTAGCTAATGGTTAGGCAATCAAATAAACATTTAACTACAAACAACCAAGTATTAAGTGCGATCAAAACCATAGATTCGTCCAAAGAGGAAAAATACTCGAGTCGATCCTCAAACCCGATAGAAATCATTTAAAAAGCTCATCAAATCCACATACATGTTTCCCAACATGTTTAGATACTAAACACCAATCAAAACCATCCAAGAAAAACCATAAAACCATGTTCAAGGGCCCACAGTCAATGTGACGGTCGATCCGACGGTCGACCGTGAGGCCACGGTCGATGTCACGGTCGACCGTGAGGCCAAAACGGGGAAAACCACAGGGGCGACGGTCGATCCACTCATCGACCCTGGGAAGCCCAAAACCCAACAACGCCTGACGGTCGACCGTCAGGTAAATGGCGGAAAGGGGAAGACCCCACGGTCGATCGATCCATCGACCGTGGGAGTCCAAAATCCGGACAGAGCCCGACGGTCGACCGCCAGGCCCAGAAAGCGTAAAACAACATTTGACGGTCGATGCACCGATCGACCGTCGAGCCCTTGGCATAGTTCATCAGAACAGTGCCGAAAGTCCATTTCCTTGGATTTCAAGGATCAAATCAAGTTGGAAATAGTTGAAACTTTGCAAGCGTGCATAAAAGATGATGGGGAATCCAATGGTGCAAAAAAATCATATTTTCGACGGTTAAATCATCAATTTAGGTTAAAATGGCCGAAAATCGATAAACGACGAGAATACGGAAAACCAGCCGTTAAAATACCGAAATCGCAACGTAGGAATACTGAAAACGAGCTACACCACAAGTGCTACAAGCTACACAACATTCTAACATATATTCCTACAGCGAAAAGGCAATAAACCTATCCTAGGAGAACCCGATCCAAAGATCGAGGTAGAAACACCTACTTGAAGAGATAGGGTAGCTCCTCCACGCATCCCCCAACTCCGATCGCCGGAATCCGCTCCTCGAAAGCCACGCCTCCGATGCCCTAGCACCCAGCCGCAGGAGAGAGAGAGAAGAAAGAGAACGCAGGAGAAGGAAAAGAAGGAAAGAAAGAAGAAGGCTTAAATAGAAAGCTGGAATCCATCATAGCCGTCCGATTCGATCTCTCCCGATCGAGCTCCGATCTTTCGATCGGACGCGCCCTAAAGGTTCTAATCAAACACATACATCAATCAAAGGCCGTGTGTGCAACGCGGGTGTGAAACTGACCACCAGGGAGCATATTTATCAAAATGCCACTGGGGTCAAAAGCAGCGATGCGATCAACCGATCGCATCCCAAGGCCAACCGGGCCAAACCACAAACCCAGACCCTCGACCTAACGCGGTCAGACCAGGTTGGAGGTATGGGTCCTCACATAAACCCTGGGATCTACAACCTATGCTCTGATACCAAGCTGTCGCGCCCCGACCCGTGAAAGCCTAACCGGGCCGGGCGACGCGAACCGGAACCTACAAAACGCGGAAAAAGACGGCGAGCGTTCCCTCTAACCTATAAGTCTCCCTAGCAATTCATCAAAAGCACCCTCAATTAAAAGACATTAATTTAACAACATCGAACCACAGATTTAAAACTCAAAGTATTTAATATACATATCCTCGGAGAGGGGAAGATTCGAATACAACATCACTCCCGTAGGAGACTAACTAACATAAGGTAAAAGCAGTAAATATCACCACCTCTCAAAGTCCACCAGGCGTCGCCGCACCGCCGACCAACTGCCCAGTAGGGGCCACAGAGGAAGAACTAACGTCTGCACTTGCAAAACGCAGCCCGGGTAGGTGTGAGTACTAAGCTCAGTAGGGTTCTACACTACAACACACAGAAGGAAGAGGGAAACGCAAATAGTGTCGCCCTCAAGTAGGACCTGGGTGTATACAGGGGTCCCATAACCCCACCGCGTGTCCCTGAGGCCCAGGAGCAGCCATCAGTAGCAGGAACAACACTGGCGACACACAACTGCAGGGAACGGCACTGCAGGCGGGAAAAAGGCACTGCTGGTGGACAACTCCTCTACCCCAGGGTCCGCACAGTGGGACACCGGCTACACCTCACCTCAAGGCCGACACGACCTCTACAATCATCAAGCAACAAGTGTACCAGTCCTCTAGGCCTATCATCGAATCGACTGGATTACACTATTCGAACCGGGTCCAAACTACCCAACCCCGGTCCTAGGGCTAAATCCGAGCTTTCAGCCTTGGGACGGCGACCCACAGATCACCCACGCCTTAACCATGCAACTAATGCACAAAAACAACAATGCATACTATGACATACACAAACAGGAGATAGGCATGCAACAGTATGTCAAGGGTAGCATACAAGTCAACCGGATCGCTGCAGCGGTAATACCAACCGCTGCCAGCCGATCCGCAACGGGTCCCGGCATTACGACGGTACCGCGACCATCAACCGCGGACTCCTACAACGGGAAGCAACCCCGAAAACGATGATGAACAGTAAATAATATAATATTATATTCCGAGATATAATATTATATTCAAAACACCCAAAACCTCTACTTAGGGGCTAATTGATCCCGTCGATCCGAAGTCCAAATGACATCGGATTCAAGATCCAACTTAGCTATCAGTAGGTGTATATACCAGGATCAACAAATCCCAAATCCATAATCATCCAACGGTTGGATTAACGGGAAAACATTAATCAAAACCGCTAATCAAACTAACTTACCAATTAATTGCTGCAACGCAGCCCTCCAGTAAACAATTCATAACAAATCGTAAGAAAATCGAAAAATTATGAAATCAGTTGGGTTAGAGAGTAGATTCAAAGATCTACAACTCTTATGCTCATCACAACCCAAGATCATGTACGTACCGGCCGGAAAACTCGCCGCAAGCTGGCTGTTCTTCAAGAACAGCAGAAACCAGAAAATCCGAGCTTAATCATGCATAAAACCTACTAAGATCTCAACCAAAGATCATAAAACCCATATCATAAATTCTACTAGGCATGAGGAAACTAACAATACCAAGATCAACAAGATCTATTGGCTAGATCTAAAGAAACCCACTAAAGAACACAGTAGGTAGAAGAACCTACTGAAGAACGCTTTCCTCGGCTGATCCCTCGCAACCAGTCACCAACAAGCCTCCAAACCACACTAGGAGCCTTCCTCTCATTGCCACGGATCCAACGAGCCTTAGAACGCCCAAAATGATGGCCGGAGGAGGGAGAAAGGGAGAGAAGAAGATGGCTGCCGGAAAAACAGGGGAAGAGAACCGTCGGGAGAGAAGAAAAGAGGAAGGAAGAAGAAGAAGGAAGAAGGAGGAGGAGAAAAGGAGGAAAAGGGGGAGGGGACAGCCGGGAAAAAGGGGAGAAAGGTGAAGGAGGGGAGGGAAAGTCCTCCCCTTCTGACAGGAGAGAGCGACGGCCAACGGCGGCCGTTCTCGCGAAGCAGAAAAAGCCACCGACGCGAGTCCGATCGATCGCTCGCGCTCCGGATCGATCCAACACCAAGTCGGATCGATCCGAGCGGGTCAAAAACCCACCGACTCGCTCACGAGTCCGATCGATCGCTCATAGGAGCGATCGATCGCTCAAGGGCCGTAAGCTGCCCAAAAGCAAGCTTCCGCGCGCCCGAGCTGGGATCTTCCAATCCCGGGTCCACCTAACCATTCTAAACAAACACTAACACATACAATGTCAGTGTGTGCACACGCGGGTGTGAAACAAACCAACAAGGCGCAATTTACCAAATTGCCCTTGCGGTCTACAACGAGCCACAGGGGTAGAGGGACAGGTCCTCACACCCCCTCCCCTGCTGGATCTCTTCTCTCTCCTCTCTTTCTCTTCCATGCACTCTCTCCCTCTCTCTCTCTCTCTCTCAAAAGTTTACCCAGCCACAACAACGATATTTCACACCTTATAAACATTAATAAATCCATGAATACTGGCTCTTTATACATGGATTATATAACATGAAAAACTACAAATGCTAGACAAATGGCAATCTCCATCTTCGGTTCTTTTTTATCCAAGTGATTGTCCATGGCAATCTCAACAGGTATATTTGCTGTTTCAATAGCCTACAAAATTATCAACAGCAAGTATGTGAGGACCCGTTCCTCTAACCCGGGCCGACCGCGTTAGGTCGAGGGCTTAGTTCGGTTGATTTGGCTCAGTTGGCCTTGTTTCGCGATTCCCTTTGATCGTTTCGACTCCGGGGGTAATTTGATAAATTACCCTAGGCAGAGTGGGTTTCACACACGCGTAACACACACACGGTCTTATAATGATGTATGTGTTTGAGGAGACCCATAGGAGTGCTCTGGATCTGAAGATCGGGGTTTGATCAAGTAGATCTAGATCTGAACGGCTGTGATCAAATTGATGATGATCGAACAGCCGTGGATTTAAGTAACTCGATTGTTTAAATCCTAACCCTACTATTCATCCCCCCTTCCACGAGAGATGCTTGGGTCTCGACGCGACGACGGAGGAGGGGGAGAGATCGCGACCGGAGGCGAGAGACGCGGTTGCGGGGCTCTTCTCTCCGACGGCGGGGAGCTTGGCTATGTTGGCGGCGACGACGGAGACGTTGGCAACGACGACGGAAACCTTGGTGGCGATGACTGCCGTGGGCGGAGAAGAAGGGGAAGGATGCGAGCTCGACGCTAGAGGTAGGGTTACTTCCCTAAACCTGGTTTAGGACTCTACTAGAGTAGAATTGGGTTTGATGCTGTGGTTTGGAGTGTTGGATTTCTCTGTGGATTTCTTCGTGGATTTCTCGTTGGTTTTTCCCTTGGATTTCTTGGCTTCCGATGGATTTTTCCGAAGATATTCCTTCCTTCTTCTCTTCTTTGGGTTTTGGCTGGTTGATGAATGTTGCTTCCCCTGTTTACTGATTGAGGAATATTTTCCCTCTTCCTCTGCTGTTTCCGTCGAGATGCATACTAGCCAAGGATCTCAGTGAGGCTACCCCCTTCTCTTTGATGCTTTGCTTGCATTCTCGAATTCTTGCTGGATTTTGTTGGAATTCGAATACCACACTATGTTTTCCCCCCTGACTTCCTTCCTGCTTCTCTTTGCTGCCATTACTTGTATCTACGGATTAGTGGTGTGTATTGATGAGATTCCCCCCCCCCCCCCCCCCCCCCCGTCCTCTGGTTTGAGGGCTTCCAATGCTCTGTCATGGATTTCGATGCTGTCGGATTAGTATTGTTGCATCTGCCCTGTTTCCCGTGGTTCGTTGGTGCTCGATACTCTGTGTTCATGGCTTTCATGGTGTTATTCTTCTTCCCTGAACTATTGTCTTCTGTCATCTCCTGGCTGTCGTGGATTGGTTGAGGTGTTGCGACTGATCGGGTTGTTGGAGATGTTTGGGTGTCCCTGTCTTCCCTTACCCTTGGATCTTGGATTCCTGCTTCTCCCCTTATTGCCATGCTCTATTCTCGTAGCTAAGGTACACGTCTAGTGGCTTCCTGAACTGAGATATTGATACCTCCCTGTTTGAGTTTCCGATGAGGTTTGCTTTTCCTTTCTCTGGGTTAATGGATTTCGGAGCTAAGCTAGTAGTATTATCGGATTCTGTGGAGTTAGCCCTTACTGGGTATGGTTGAGATCTCTTTTGAATAGCTGCAACTCATTGTGGGATTCCCTTTGTTTCCTGTTGGTTTGCCCTGTATAATTGTTCGGAGTGGGCTTAATTCATGTATTGCATTCAATTAGGGCGTGTTTGGATCCACGGGATCCGCCGGGATCCCGTGGATCCCGTGAACGCGGCGTTTGGGATCCGCGCGAGTTCCGCGCGGATCCCCGAAATTGGAATCCGCCCAAGGGCGGATTCCAATTTCGGCGTCCGCTCGATTCGAGCGGATACCGTCCGCTGGATACCGCGGATCCCACGGATCCGCGGTATCCAAACAGCCCCTTAGCTGATTTGGTACTCCCTGTTGTTAAGCATCTTTAGTTGGCTAATGCTTCAAGGTTTATCATGCTTGGGGCTTTGGATGAGACTTTAACCTGGCCTGATCGACTATGATTATAGGTTGGATGAGATTTGTTTCCATTGATGCTAAACGCTATTCTTTAACGCCATTTGCTCATTCTCTTATTCAATACTAGTGATCTCACGAAATTGCACCAACTACGTACTCTTATATCATGTTCAAGCCTAGGGCCAGCAGTGCGTCCGTTTCTATTTTATGTGTGGGATTAACCAAGGAAGTGATACCCTTGGGATGTGTAGATAATTAAATGGGCCAAAGGTGTGCCCTAGTTGATGTATATTATAATTGTGTTGATTGTTGTAATTGTGTGGCTGGGGTTGTGCCCCTTTGTAGAAAGTTCGGTAGACGGCTGTATATGTCGTCGTAATGCCGAAATTTCGAGGGAATTGCATGTTTGCTTGTTTACGGCCTGGGTTGCCGTATTTGTATAGATCTTTAATTGCTAGTTAGACCTTTATTTGATATAGACCCATGCTATGCTTACCCTTCGGCAAGCTTGACACTTCGCCTAGCCTGTGTATGTTGGTTTGGCATATTGTTGCATGCTTTTATTTTTGTATTCTTGTGCCTGAGCATTGCATGCATCTGATTGCATTAGAGGCATTCAGGCTAGGTGGTAGGAAATGGATTCGATTGCCGATCCGGGGTTCTCGGGTAACTCGGATCTAGCCCTAGGGCCGGGGTTTGGGTAGTCGAGGATTAGGACGTGATTGTCATCAACGATCATGCTTGATATCATTTGAGGTTATTGTTATAGTCGACCATGTTTGATATTATTGTATTTGAGATGTAGAGGTCGTGTCGGGTCTTCAAGGCCAAGCGCTAAGGATGGTTGTCGATGTCCCTAACATGTGTGTCCCCGCGAGAGATGGTATGACTAGGCAGGGTGGTATCTGGACAGGAGCCCACAGTCTTTGTTTCCTCTCGTCTATTCTTGGGTGAGGGTGGGACCTGGACAGGAGCCCTCGGGAATCGACGGGGTCTTGGGGCCTTGACATACCTTAGGCTTAGGCGGAGAACGACACAGTTGCAGTTTCCCTTCCTTTCTGTGTGACGTAGAATAGAACCCTACTGGGCATTGTTGCTCACCCTACCTGAGCTGCATCGGCGATGCAGCTCGATGCAGTCCCTTCTTTCATATGTTCTTCTAGAAGATGGCGCTCTATTCCGAGGTGATCGAGGACTTGGAGTTTCGAGGAGTTTCTTCTACAGATATTATTATAAAGGAGATTCTGCCGAAATTTTTATGAACTTGAGGATTAAATTATTTAAATTCATAGTAGTTATATACTTGTGCGCCAATTGATGATGTAAACAGGTTTAGGTGGCTCACGCTTCGATCTGGATGGGTTTTCTGGGTCGGGGCGTGACAAAGTATCACTTGGTTCCCATCATCAATGGCGTGTACCCATCATATAGAATCCATAGATACCTTACTAAAACCAGAAGCAGAGTGTGAGCAAAGAGAAGAAGCTTACTTCAACCTGGTGCTGACATCCGGCCAGCACGCTGAGGTTTGGCCGGAAGATCTTGCTTCAGTAGTGGAGGGCGATGGTTGAGACGGCGATGGTTGAGACGGCGATGTGGAGGTTCTGCATGGCGGGGATAAGGGCGGCAATGAGGGACTTGTTGGTGTGGGGGTTGTGCATGGCAGGTTTGGCCGAAAGATCTGGATCTCTCTCTCTATACCTCTTGGTTTTCCTCATGAGATGACGGCCGGCGATCACATCATGGCCATTGAAACCCACCGTCGAGTTCATCGTCAGTAACCAAGAGAGAGAGAGAGACGAGAGAGAGAGAGAGCACGTAAGAGAGAGAGGGAGGAGAGAGAGAAGAGATGTTAGATATTAGAGATGATGATGAGGTGGCAAAGCAAGTCATGTGCAAGACACGTGACCGGTTTGTCGTTTCAGAAAATGACACTGTTAGACTGTCGGATCAAAACGAAGAGATTTTAATAGTATAGGTACCAAAAACATAATTATAAAACTAGAGGTATTAAAATGGTATATCCAAAATTTTATAGGTACACAAAGCGTAATTTAGCCTAGTTTGAACTTGTCATTCATTGCATTGTTTGGTGACCGCTTATTTCAGTTGTAATAAAGTTAGTACCTATAACATGTTTTTGTTAACCCAATCAATAGTTACAAATGTATACTGCTCTATTCAAGTTGCAACCTTCAGGACATGTGTTGATATGTTCATTGCTTTTCAGGTAAAGAGAAACATTTGGCCTCAAGCAATCAATGCGGATTTGCAGAAGAAGAAACTGAAGCTTATAGAAAGTGGCATTGAAGCGGATTTTGTGAAAATGTGTTCAATCTGCAATGTCGCATGCAATAGTGAGAAGGTGTTTGCTTCCTATCTCGCTGGGAGACAACATGCCTTGAAGGTTATACACATGAATTATGTTCATCTTTGTCTGGTAGAACAAATAAGTTATGAGAATGAATAAGTCGTGAGATTACAATGTTGTAATTGATTTTTAACTCTTATAATTGAAAAATCATGTCACCTAGTAATGTTGATGCATGTTTCGTCTTTCAGTTATCAACCATAATATCTTTATTTTCGAAGTGGTTTCCAATGTCTATATTGTAGAAATTTATAGCCTACAAATTTTGCATTTTGCAGGACTTTCTTGGAATTGCGGTGAGGTTACAGTAATATTTTTGTTTCCGTTTAAATTAGATATTTCAAATTCAGCGGTGTGTTTAGTTATTACATTTGGTTCTTGTTAGTATTTGTTGGTGATTAGATGACGTTTTTAGATTTGTCTTATATTAGTGTACATATATGTTGGTCTGTCCACATGTCAGTGAGATGGTCAACAAACTACATTGTGATAAAAAATGAAAAGGTAAGAATAATTTATTTATTCAAAATAAGCCAATAGAGGCAGGAATAATCCACAACCAGCGAAGAATTTGCATCTTCTACTGTTTGTTGTCCACCACATCACATGCACAACATCATCAAGACATACCAACAACACCTAAACATGCCCTCCTCCTATCCTAGCCAGCAACCCGGGACGCATCCACCTCTTCGCAACACAAGCTGCATGTGTCGAGCAATTTAATTTAGTAAATTGCACTCCCGAGCTTGCCATCTAATTACGACGGCTGAGATCTCCGTAGCAGATCTTATCGCCCATGAAACAATTCACATCAACATTTCTCATATCCACCAAAAGGCATATGATGATGCCATTGTGTTATGCACACTCCTCTGCGCTACCCAAGTGCGTAGTACTTCAATTATTGCACATTCATCAGTTTAAGGCCTAAATCATGAATTCCACCACTTAAAACTCCAAGCTTTTCTCTTAAATAAACCATAATCAACATAAAGGCTAGGAAATATAAAAAAAATGAAAAGGTAAGAGTTCAATCAATAACCTTTTAGATAAAAAGCTTTGCTCCTTTCACTTCAATAACATTTTTCTGAACCAACTAATGATGTAAAAAAATGGTAATAACTAAACAAAATTTTAAAGCTAACCACTTCTCCCTACATTTTCTGAATCAAATAAACCCCTTATTGTGTTGTCAACATTGCTATAGTTAGCATATAAACCAAGTTAGTTAGGTGTACTATTATAAGATTCTCAATCTCTATAAACCAGTACAAGAAATTATGCCTTTAGTAACAACAATAGTCTTCACTAAAAGTACAACACTCGTCACAGAAACTCTTGAGTTACGAGTCCAGTGATGACTTTATCACGTCACATATACCTCCATCACTGAAACTTTAGTGACCACTATATCGCATCGTCACTACATCAACTTTACTCGTGATGAGATCCGTTATCACTAAAACATCATCTTTAGTGACAACTTCACTTTGTCACTAATGATTGTTATTTTGTGACGACTAATATTATCACAAAAGATGAAAACTTTGTCACTATATGATTAAATATTATTTATTTGAATCATATTCACAATAATAAAAGCTCATACAATGACAAGTTTTGTTGTCACTGGAAGCATATGTGGTAACAACTAAATAGATTGTCACCAAAGAAAGCAATGAATGATAAGTTCAAACTATGTTATTTATTTACTAGCTGCTTTCTTTATGTTTCAACCAAAAGATCATGTACAAATATACATGGGAAGTTACAAACAGAGCAGAGAAGTTTACCACTATTGACTTATTTTGTGAATCAATTATTCCTAGCATTTCAATATTATCACAGTATAGGTCATTGTTATTTATTTGCTAGCCGCTGCTTTTATGTTTCACCCAATCAATAGGTGTGTTATGTGTATGGAAAGCTATAAGCATAGTTCCTAAGATATAGGTGTTTTATAATAGTAATGTTATTTTTATAAAATCATAGGAAGGTAAATGATTCTTTAATATGAATCTCCACGGTGAACTGGAAAATTAATTATCCACTTGACTTTTTGTTAATTTCAATGAAAAGTCCTAAGTGAAAAAGTATATTTTAAAGAAATCGATATTATATGTAATATGTAAAATATATTTAGACGTGGTTGCCACGTGCAAAGCAACGTGCCGAACCACTAGTGTATGAATAATTTGGTCATTTCACAATTAGTCAAAATAGTTTAGGGGGCGTTCTATCCGCAATACAGAAAAGACTAGCCACACCACATGTTTTTTTATCTCTCATATGAAAAGTCTTAAATGCCCTCTCTCTTATATTACCATCTCTCATATGTTACCGTTTCGGATGGCAAATGGACGGTAGTATATTACCGATCCAATTTTATATGCATCGGAAGTTTTATATCGACGGTATTCTAATGCCGGTTGTTTTTATTGTCAATCGGTATTTGTATACCGATATTTATGGTTATGTTTCGGTACTTATATACCGATCATGTTGTTTTTTATCAGTATTTTGTATTCGGTATTTTGATACCGTTTCTGTTGTTTTTTATCAGTATTTTTTTATACCGATTGTTTTTGCTATATTTCGACACTTATATACCGTTGTCTTTGTGCTTTTGTCGGTATCATGCCACCGATTAAAGCCGGAGAGATCCTCTTCTTGCGTCTCGTCCGGGGTAAAAGGGCGGTGGAGAGCTCTGGGGAGAAAGGAGCAGGCGGAGGAGGGGGGTCGAAGGAGGCGAGCATGGAGTAAAGGTGATGGGCCTCAGGAATGGCGGCGACATCGGGGGCGGAGAGGTTTGGCGGTTGAAGGCAGGGACGCCGTGGGAAGTCCCGGGTGTCGCCATTGCATGCCTACTCTCCTCAGCGGGCGTCCTCCCCATCTGAGGCCATGAACGTTGATGCCGCGAGTTTAAGGCCATGAACGTTGACGGATGGCTTGTGAAGATCTAACCAAGCCGTTGGGGAGCGCCCTTCAAAAGGATCCGGTGAAGATCTCATCGGGCTGTTGATCGCGTGGGATGCTCATCGCTGGAGAAGATGTCGCTGGATGTGAGGGAAGAAGACGTTAATATGTTACCGTCTAATTGCCCTCCGAAACGGTAATATGTTACCGTTCGATTGCCTCCGAAACGGTAATATGCTACCGTCCAATTGCCTTCTGAATCGGTAACATACTACCGTCCATTTGCCCTCCGAAACGGTAACATATGAGAGATGGTAATATAAGAGAGAGGGCATTTAAGACTTTTCATATGAGAGATAATAAACATGTGGTGTGGCTAGTCTTTTCTGTATTGCGGATAGAACGCCCCTGGTCTACGATGCCTTTACAAAAAAGGATATTTTGAAGCATATATATATATAAATAATTTATAAATTTTATAGCGATATTTATAAAATAAGGGGCTATACACACAAAATCCTCTCAGATCAGTGAGAGGGAAGGGATTTCCAATGTGAAGTTTTTCTTTTATTTTAATTCCCATTATCTTAATATTAGGGGTTTAAATTGTGTCATTGGTCTTGGATGAAGTGTAATCTAATATGAGTGCTGATTTGTGCACATTCTGACATTGTATGTGTATTACACATGTCACGATCGGTAGTCAAAGTACTGACTCTGTCATCTATCTCATCGGTAGTGGGCCACCGATGGAATAAATGAAGCTATCGGTAGTGGGCTACTGATATATTCAATCGGTAGCCAAGTACCGATTCTTTCATCTATCCTACCGATAGGATAGATGAAGATATTAGTAGTGGGATACCGATACATTCAATCGGTAGCCAAGTATGCCACCTATCGGTAGCCAAGTATCGATTCTTTTATTTATCCTATCGGTAGCACTACGGATAGGATAGATGAAAGAATCGGTACTTTGCTACCGATAGGTGGCATGTGCATTACACATGCCATCTGTCCTTGTGCATGAATCTTTATTCATCTAATATTAAGGTTGACTTGCACATTTAATTTTTATTGTCTCTTGCTTAGGGGTTGCAAAACGGGTTGGCGAGTCGGGTTCGGGTCGGGTCGAAATCGATTATCTCGACCCAAAGGCCCAACCCGAACCCGACCCGTTTATTAAATGGGTCGGTTTTGTTGACCCAAACCCGACCCGTTTATAAATGGGTCAACCCGAACCCAACCCCTCTGACCCGTTTAATAAACGGGTCGGGTCGGGTTCACAGCAGGTCGGGTCGGGTCCAAAACACTATTCTAACATTAATTTTCTATTAAAAATATCAGTTTATAAGTTAACGGGTCATGGTCGAGTCACGGGTCGTTAATGAGTCGGGTCACGGGTTACCATCCTCAACCTGAACCCGACCCGATTATTGACGAGTCGATAACGGGTAAACCCGAACCTGACCCGCACCCGAATACCCCAAACTCAAACCCGCTAAATTCGGGTCGGGTCGGATTGGGTTCACGGCTTACGGGTCCAATTGCCACCCTACTCTTGCTATTGGCTCGATAAGAGGTGTTATGCCATTGACTCAATCACTCAATAAGAGGTGTTATCTGCTTTAATCTGTTATCTACTTTAATCATGTTTGTCACTTCCGAGATCAGATCTGAACTAAACTTTTTTCAGTCAACCTTGTTTCAAACAAATAGTTAAATTCTCCGAAATATGAAAATTCCTATTTTGTTTCTCCTGCTATAGGATTTATGATCATAAAACCCCCTAAAAGTTACCTAATATCTCTAAATTTCTGAAAATATCATATAACCCAGCTATTTCATATAACCCCATCATCTGTCCAACTAAGAGGCTTAATCATGGTAAAAATTCATAATGACGTTGTAAAATAACTAACATGTTCTTGGGCATCAAGACCAAAGTTGAAAAAACACATTGATATATCCATTGTAGTTAGGGATTGTTTAGTAATTTTGTCTACATAATTACATTAAATTAACCTCTTTTTTTTATATGATCCGATATTTTAGTTTAGTAATTTTGTCTACATAATTACATTAAATTAACCTCTGTTTTTTTTTTGTTTGATTCAATCCAATATTTTCAAGGATTCTACGATATTGTTAGAAATACTGGGGGTTTTCTTGATATTAGGTATCTATATTTTTTTTTTCCAAATCAAAGATATTTATTTTAGTTTTCTTAAATACGTGTATAGTTTGCTTTAAATTTAATGATTAAGATGTGTTAAAATTTTAATAATGATAATAATAATAATATCGTTTTATTAGCGCCTTTAAGCGTGAGATCATGGCTTTTAAGTTCAATTCGGAGCCCCACCCCTCTATTCCGATCCAAGAAGACTCCCGTCGTCGGCGGGGGAGATCCGCTCCGGTCCTCGTCGCCGGCGATTCCTCTCTCCGATACCGCGGGGTGTGTGCTCGATCTCCTCGTTTTGATCGCGGTTTATTTGCTTCTTGGCTCGCTTTGTTTGCTTTCTATGATTTTTTTTATTACTCGATTGCAATTGGGAGATCTGTCGTCCGTTTTGGGGGTTTTGTTTGGTTTATTGGTGAATTATTCGATTTTGATCTTTCTTGCGTTCAATAGTCATTTGGTTTCTGGGTTTGCTTGCTCAAGATCTTCGTTTGGTCGCCCGAAACTTTGCGGCAACGTTGTTGGAGATGGTGACATGTTTAGTTCAACTGGTCTCAGAAAAAGCTGTTCTGATGTGGGTATTTAGGGTTTTTGGAACTGGCCTTCTGCAATCCACAATGTAGTACCCATGGAGTGAGTTTACCCTACTCGAGGCTTACACGGGAAGATGGAAAGTTGGATTTTACTTGTTGGGGAAATCATCATGAGACGTAGAAAACATCATAATGGTTGATCTTTTGTGGCGAGTCGTTGCATTTTGAGTTCTTGTTGGAATGCCTTGATGAAGGGAAAGAAGGGAAATGAATTTGATAGGTATGATTGATGAGGTCTGTGTCGACTATGCTCAGTTAGTGGGTAGTAGACTTTCAATATCTGGACAGGAATAGATCAGATTAAAGTTCTTTACATAGTCTACAATCTCTGACAAAAGACCCGGATGCATTATGCGATTGATGTGTAATAGGTATATCATATGTCAGTTTTTTGAATCAGTGTAACTCTGAAGGAGGAAAACAAATGGCTGAGTGTATGTTTAATAGGTCGTGCGGTGTGTGCTGATGTTATTCGCCTTTCTACAGCCTCTGTTTCATTAAATATGTTTTAGAACTAAAGAAAAAGAATAGTGACATTGTAAGAGAGCATTATCGTTTTTCAATGTGTCTTCATCAGGTTAAGTTGGTTGAGGTGCCAGGGTGACTGAAGAAAATACAGCCATGCCGAGTCAAGAACAGAATAATGGGTCAGTTGGACTTCTAGAAGATGATGCCAACAAACCCGGGGGGAAGCCTGTTGACATGGACTGCAAATTAGATAGTTCTATATCCAAAATCGACATGAGCAATGGTGTTTACGACGACGCTGCTAGTCCTGATGAAGGTCATGATCAGCTCATGCAAATGTTCATGGAGCTCACTTTTCAGAATGACTATCTGAAGGCCGAAATTGGGACACTAAAGTCTCAAGTTGCTAGATCGATCGATGTCTCTAAGCAAGATGATGAAAGTGTCCATGATGGAGGGGCTTCTGCACAAGTTAGTCGTTTAAATGAGGAGATCAAGTGTTTGCAGAATGAAATTGATTTGCAAAAGGAAACACAGAAGGCAGCAGAGGATGCTTTGGAGCATCTCCGAGTGGCATTCTCTGATGCGGATGTAAAGGTTCAAGAGCTTTCTTCAAAACTTTTGGAAGGTTAGTTATTGTCTCTCTGACATTGCTTTAGACTACATAGGGTGTTGTCATGCTACCTCTTTTTTTTGCTCCCTCTGCATTTCACCAGCTAAATGTCATTATTCATCTTTTAGTGATTCCATGAATAACACAACAGAGAAGGCAGAGCATGTAATCTAGGAGGTCAATTTAGTTGTCGATTCAAGCAAGTTCTCAACCAATTCTGAAATAGTAATTTCTTCATAATCTGTTTGCTTTGGTGTTTGGAATCAGTTCTGGCCCTTGATTACTTTGGGCTTATTGGTCTTCTTCTCTACATTTCCTTTGGAAAGTAGGAAAGTAGAAGTTCATTTACTTTCCCTTTCGTAATTTTTTGGTGAGTATATATGATTCTGATCAAATGCTGGAAAACCCTTCCTTATTTGGTTTGTCATAGGCAGGGTGGGCAGTTGAAAGTGATATAGATTAGAGACTGCTTGTAAAAGTAGTAATGGGGTTTTACACACACAGAGGATAGGAAAAACTTGCACTGTAGCATGGCAAGTTAGGCTAGAAATGAGTTTGGAGGTGAGTCTAGTTATTGCAATATGCTCTGACTAGATCTGATGAACTCCTCAGCGAGACTGAAGTTTGAACAATTTGATTCAGTTGATCCAAATTTGTTTGAAGAGATTCCATTGTTATCGAGAGCACAACAAGCAATGGTCGATGAGTAAGAGGAGCATATACCTCAACCCATGATTCTGCAAAATCAAAGGAACAATTAGTTATCTAGCATCAAACACTTCTTATCTAAACAAGAAG
Source organism: Narthecium ossifragum (assembly GCA_963920575.1). Classification (NCBI taxonomy): domain Eukaryota; kingdom Viridiplantae; phylum Streptophyta; class Magnoliopsida; order Dioscoreales; family Nartheciaceae; genus Narthecium; species Narthecium ossifragum. The sequence continues at coordinate 18,272,147 of OY986975.1, read as the reverse complement.
ACTATAACCTTAGTGATTGCTTCCACGGAAGCAGGATGATTGTTGCCTTTGGAAGTGAGTTGCTTACCCAAAATGCTTTTCCAGCATACTCTTTTAGCTAAAAATTAAAAAATAAGGCAAAACTTACACCCCCTTTTTACATGTCTTGTCTTGGAACTTGTGTTCTATGTATCATTTTTGTTGTTTTCCATTTAAAATCTCATTCCATTGTGTAGTCTTTATATTGTAGCTCAACAAAAGATGGAACGAGAGATAAAGGAGCGTGATGATAAGTATGTTGAATTGGATACTAAGTTTGGTAGGCTTCACAAACGTGCAAAGCAACGGATTCAGGATTTACAAAAGGCAAGTTGTATTTCTCACTGTTATTAACTTCTTTATGATCAAATCCTTCATTTTCCACAGCTTTTATCATCACCAATATTCTATTCTTGTGTGTGCAATTCTTTGACCTGATTACTTTTTCTGATAGTAGGATCATACTCACGGTTTTTCACGGAAAATGACTTGCCCTTTGGTACGAGTTATGGTAACAAAATGTTGTCATCATATTAATTTTCTGTTATTGATGCAAGAATGGAGATCATTTAAACCAATGAAGGAAAATCTTTAGTTGGTGAGGACAAGCTCACTTTCTTAGAAGCACTTAAGCCATAGAAATTCTGGGAAATGTTTTACCAGACCCTGTGCTGCATTTTGTTTTTGTAGCTGCTGACATTGTGAAACCTGTACAACATTTCATGCTTTTTTTTGGAGAAAACCACCACACGTGGACCTGCATGTTTCAGCTGATGGAAGTGTTGTTCTTTTCTGATTGAGATGGTTTGATCTTTGGAGGAACTCCTTTGATACACATTGAGAATGAATATTTTCTTTGCATTGTTTTGCATTTTCTTGTTTTTTTTCTCTGCTTATCATAAAGTGCTGGTATTTAAATTTACAGACTGTTCTGTTGTTATTGGATTGCACATCCTGCTGTGAGAATGTATGATGAAGATTAGGTTTTCTCTTTCTAGCTAATATTGGTGTTTCTGTTTGAAGGAGAAAGGAAATGACATATGATTAAGCACCAACTCATGGAACTTTTTCTGTATTGGTTTTTCTCTTTCTGCTACTTTTGTAGTCATTAAATGATTGGTTATGGGAATTGAGGATGAAGAGGAACATCAATTCCATGCCTTTAATTGAGCCATAACATATATGAATCCTTTGTTTTTAGATGAAGCAAGTTGGTCTGCACAGTTTTTGTTCATGTCTGCTTCATTGAGTCTATTCTAAGAGAGTGAATTGGCAGGTCTTCTCATGGATTATCAAGTCAAAACCCTATATATTGCATTTTGTGGAACATACATTTCTTAGATGCTTTTGACAGATTTCTAACTTTACATTGCGTTCACTAGTTATGGAGGGTGGTTTGCTCCCGTATAGCTTCAAGGGAATTATGTATGCTAGGAGATCTCATTTGTTAAAGCAATATGTGAGGAATGTGCATGAGAAAGGAGAATGGTTTCATATTTAATTTGATGACATCATGGATATCCTGCCCTTCCTTTTTGTCCTGTTAGATATTTATAAATTGTAAATGAAGTTACAGTTGTCCACACTTTCTTCTAGTCTTATACAACATTTAGTCCATCAACTGTTAAGCTGCTGAACTTGATATATGTTGATGTGCTTAAATGTCCTAAGATATTGTCCTATTCAAACTATGCGTAGTTGGATATATTTAACTCATAAAATTACCTCTTTTGTCTTTATAGCTTGAGTTTGTAGCTTTTTAGCTATAAGTTTATATTAGGCATTTTATGAAGTTTTGCTGACTCTTGTTTGATCTCTAATGTAACTTTTGTATGCAAGTATATGAAGCATAGGAGTTCTTATGACACACATGGGGCCCATTTTTTTTACCATATGCTTCATATGGTGAATGCATAGCAAAATTTGTCTTAATAATCGTGAACTTATTATCTCTGACCATGATATCCACTTTTCCAAAACCACATAACAAAAGTTATGCAACACGTGTATGTTGGCCTGTTCCTAATTTTACTTGCTGCTTTATTTTCTAGTTGGGATAAGTTTAACCTAGATGATGAATCATAGTTGTTGTCATCAGGAAAAAGATGACTTAGAAGCTCGACTTCATGATTTAAATCTGGGTGCTGAACAAGCTTTGAATCAGAAAACATTAGCACATCAGGAAATAGAACGAACTCGCCAGCAGACGACTGAAGCATTACGAGCAATGGATGCTGAGAGGCAACAACTACGGACAGCAAATAACAAGTAATCTCCTTAAGGGCATATGATTGCAATTTTGATGGGCATGACAATATGACATATAGTTCATGAGCATAAATTTTGTTGGCTGATCTCAACTTTTTCATGCTTTGAGAATCTAGGTACCATTCTATTTTTTTTGGCTATGCTTGGTAACTCTTGTGTTGGATGCTACTGGTTTCTGTTTTCTTTCTTTATCATCCTTAATATTAGCAATTCTCATCATCAATAACCTTGTTCAACAAGCTATGTTCTAGTTCTGATATCTAGTGACCCATTACTCAGTTAAGTGTCTGACTGGGTATGAGTTTTGTTAGAGCATCCCATCCATATCTTAAGTAAGAATTGTACCTTATCTGTGTACATTAGATACATAACTCATGTTCCAGGGGGCCAAATTCTGTATATCTGGATATTGGTTTTTTATGTTGCTTTGAATAGTGTGTGGTAATGATCAATCCAGAACCCGAGTTTTATGGATATCCAGTCATCCACTTATAACGTCCGGAACTTTCTTTATAGTGAAACTGACATGTGTTTCAGCTATAATTATTTTAACTGCACATGCATATGTGGCTGAATATCTTTACTATTAAAAATTAATTGTGTGCATGTCTATTGTAAATGTTGAAAGCAGCTTCAGCTTTTCGCATGATAGGATGTCTTAGTGTCAAGATTGATTTTCCTTTATGCTTTGAGTACATTGTGATATAGTAGCTTTTATTTGGTGGAAGGATTTCTATTTCGGTAGAAAAGGGGCATCAAACGAGTCAAGTATTGTGGCACGGGCTGTTTTGGGTGAGTTTGAGAGCGGAGGGTTTTGATCGGGTTTCAGGATCCCTCTTGAGATCCACCTGAATCACCACTTTTTTTTATCGTATGTAAAGTGATGTCAGTGCTTGACTTCTGGTTTTAAAAATAATCCTAACCTATCTATCTCCTCCTCTCCTCTACTCGTCTCCTTCTGTCAAGCCTCTCCTCCCCTCCCTGATGTTGAATGATTGATGCCCACCATGCCTCTCCTCTCCGACATCGATTATTTCCCTCTCCTCACCCCCCTTCTCCTCTCTCTACCTAACTCTCACCCTCACCTTCTGGTCCTTGATGTAGCACCTCCATTGGTCGGTATGAATGGGTGTGAACGATAGGTATCGTACCAGATAAATGCTGGCAAGAGACATGCCAATCCTTGGTTTGATGATTTGTGAATTTGTTCCCGACCTTATATCACGTTCCCCTCTTATGAAGTTGTTTTTGACTTTAGTGGCAAATGTTTCAGTTTCCACAGCCAAATGAGTGTACGATTTATGTACTGACATAGTTGATGAGAAGTTTTCATGCCTTTGCTTGGATCGTTTGACCTGAGGATGTTTTACTTGTTTTTATATCCATGCTATAAGTTTGCCCATCTCAATCAGGAGATAGTTTTAGAAATAGAAAGTAGCCTTCTTTGCCGTCAGTTTGGCACTTTAATCAGTAGCTGCTACAAAACCCTAGGATTACTCATGTAGGTACTATTCTTTTGGGAGAGGTGATATCTTTGCAAAAATACATAGCATTCCTGCAATCTGTCTTCTTCACTGCATATTGATCTCCTTTAATAATTGTTGCACTTAAGATCCTAGTCTTGTGGTAGTTAAAATGCCCTCTTCACAAGTGTTCACTGTAATCTGTTTCGGTGCAACTTAAAACTACCATCACTCTGTTTTCTTGCTAACATAGATCATGTTCAGACTTAGGGACAGTGTTGATGAGATGCGTCATTCATTAGAAGCCAAACATAATGCACTTGAAGAACTACAACAGTCGATCTTGGAAAAAGAACAGGTACTACCTCTGACTATCTTCTTATGATCTGGTGTTGGTTGAACATGTTGTGTCCTTATGTAATTTTGGTTGTCTTTCCAAATGTAGAAAATTTTGGACTACCTGCATAATGCATCTGGGATGCTTCTTCATGATTCTTTACGAATGTGCACATTTATATCATTCTTCCTGTGGACGTTTGATGCATTCTGATGTCCTTTAGATCTGAGTAGGGTGGATTCTTTGCTGTTTCAGAAGGTCTTAACTAAGGATGAGAATTGGTCGGTGAAAGGCAACCTGAATGTAATCCAAATGAAGGTTATTTTAGCTCATATATGACCTGAACTTAATACACATTCCCAAAGCTTGACCTGAACCTGACCCGTCCATTCTCTTGAACCCAAACTGAACCTGCTGGACTGGCAAAGTTCAACTTGTTTGGTTTGACCTGTTTTGACGCATTAAACTGAACCCAAATAGAATTGGCCGACACAAATTAGCCATTGGAATGGATTCTTATACAAGTTGGTCTTTAATCTTTATATCCTACAATCTCGTTTCTGGAAAACGGACACTATAATATTGCTAGACATCTGAAAAATGAGGGTACCTTACTTCCTCCCCATGCATTTTTGATTCCTCAATTCAGCAAGAATGTAGGGAAAAAGTTCACCAAAGCAAGCAAGATACCACACAAATCATACTGTAGTGCAAGGCCATGGCATGACGTTGGTGTTCAGAGGTTTTCAGGTAGGTTTCAAAGAGTTTTGGGTGATTCTCGGAGCACTTTGGATGAGTTTAGAGGGTTTTGGATTTGATTTCATGGGTTCCCTGATTTCATGGTTAATTCAGATGGATTTCAGTGGCTTTGTAAAGATCTTATTCTTCAATGACAGTTCTCCAAACAGGAAAAAAGAGAAAGCGGTGCAGGAATTTGTGGGGCAGAAAGAGTGAGTTACCTTCTGGTCATCCCCAGCATGCCTCCTTGTGACGTGCTATTGGGTTTGATAGGTGTTCAGAGCAAGTAGCAGGGATGCTCCAGTGGCCGAGGAAGCCATTCACTGCTAGGATTTTGGATTTCACGAGACCGTCAACCTTCTGCCCATCCAAGAGATGATTTTAGATCAGAAGAGGATTAAATCTGAGTAACTGGCATGTGGTAACTTGTGTGTGTGTGTGTGAGGGCAGACTTGAACACCATCTGGATTTTTGGATCAGGAAGTTTATTATGACCTGAACTGCTCATAATATTGTGTAAGCTCACTGACATAATAGACCGACTCTGTCCACTTCATATCTAGTCTCAGGTTTAAATATTGGCATCAAGGATCGCCGTCCCGGTGGCACGCGCCGTGCCGGCAGCCTGCTGGCATGGTACGTGCCGCCGGCATGGATGCGTGCCGGACCCGTGCCATTCTCCTTTTTCTTCCTCCTCCTCCTACTTCTTCTTCTTGACATGGTTTTGGGGGGGGGGTTCGATGCCGCTAACCCTCTGACACAGTACGTACCGGCCAGTACGCACAGTGTCGGACCGGGATGGAAATCCATGATTGGCATAGTGCTAGATCAATTTTTTCAGCGGCTTGCATCTCAAGTGCTTGCTCATGATCATGTGAGTTATGAAATTGGCTCAAGCCTTGTTGGACAAAGCTGAGATTCAGGAGCTCAGGTTTAAGACCCAAAAAAGGTCAGGCCAAGTTGACTCACTTTTATGTGGCTTTAACTCATGACAAGCAAATGTTGTGCACAACCTTAAATGCAAGTAGGTCAGTTGTAGATAACTAGTATGAAGTTGGAGCTTTCATTGAGTTAAGTAGGCTAGAGGAACATTACTTCTTCAAGCTCCTTCTGCCACAAGGCACGTGATATTTGATTTAAAAGGAAGTGCCCAAGAAACACAGAATTCGAACTTCTATATTAGTCCATCGATTGTAAATTGGACTGCTTGGAGCCTCTCATACAGTAAATACACTGTTGTAATCCAAGCAGGCATGCATTATTCTTCATACAGAGCCCTAAGGCCAAGCTCATGATTATCTAATTGGTAAACTGAGGATATCAACCCCATTGCTTTTAAAAATGTGCTTTGTTATTTGATGTATTACATTCACTGACTACTAAGGTGGTTTTTTCTGTTTCCTATATTCATGCTGTTATTCAGTTATTCTAGACAGATTCATCTGAGTGATATGATTAACAATCCTTTTCCTTTCAAAATTTAGTATCTTTTTACTCTCTAATTATAAGTGTTTTAAAGATGTTAGAGGATACTCGTTGCCAATTGCAAGCTTTGGAAGAGAAAAAGCAAGCATCAATTTCCGAGTTTTCTGCAAAACACCAGAAGGTGAATGGTTTTTGTAAAATGGCTTTAGTACTATTGAGCATGATCCCACTACTCATGTGCATTATATACTCATGATTTCTTCTGTGGAAATATTCGCTTTTTTCTGTGTCAGCAAATAGAGATTTTGGAAGCACAAATTGCTGATGCACTATCGGATAGAAATAAAGCAGCTGAAACAATTTCTTCTTTGCAGGTGAAATGCACTTTTGCAGATTCTGCATATCTCATATTGTATCTTTTGCAACAGGAAACGTTTGTATGCTTCTGTGATTACTTTCTCAATTTACTATCTTATGTAGGACCAAAGTTTATGAAGGGTAGAGGATATTATTTGAAATAGTTGGATTTCGTAGAAACAAGTCTAGGGTTCTGAAGCAGATAATAAAGAGGATTTAGGGTTGGTTGACTGTTCAAGGGCTGTGAACAGTAATCCATGAACAATAACCCTTGTGAATAATAACCTATGAACAATAACTTGGTTGAGAGAAGGTTGGAATTTTATCAGCCTCTTGGAGGTATATGGAGGAACTTCTTTCCTATTGACAACAAATTTGAAAATCCTGTTTGCTTGCATCTCATCCATGGTTATGGAGTTGATACAACTTCTATTTCATAATTATATCAAATTGGTTAAGGTTTCTTTGTGGCTGACCAAATTGACTTTTAAGCATTATTTTTTCAATTCCTCTTCGTCCCTTACATCTGATCTTAGATTTTTCACTCTTTGCCCCTATCGGTTTGAAGTTCCTTACATTGAGAAGGATTTTCACTAATAGACAACTTTAAATCTTCACATGATCTTCCTTCCCCCTTCACCAGGAATTCCGCACTTTCAAATGCAATTATGAATTGTTAAAAAGACTTTTCCAGCAGGCATTTAATGAAAACACCCTCTGAGTTAAATGAAACTACCACTTAATTAAGGTGAGACATTGGAAGACTCCTCTTCCTGTTTTTGTTTGAAGTGCATGAAAACTCAAAAATTATGTAGGGGCCTTTTGTACAATGTGCTGCTCCCATTCCAGAATTGCCATTCTATGCTCTTTACGCAGATGCCTATATGACACCTGCCTCTATCCTGTGAGAAAGTCTTGCTGTCAATTTCTCTTGGCTGCGACACTTCATAAAATTCATTAGGACATGCATCATAAGAGCATTCAAAACTTGTCTTTGAGATTTGGTTATAGCACTACGACAAAGGTGTGTAAAGATGTCTACTTCATGTAGCCCTGATGCTTATATGTCCATCATTTCTTTGCTTGATTGTTTTGTATGGTTTGTTTCATTGTTTTGAGGATGCAAGCCTTTCCTGTTGCCTTCAATGGCAGTGGGTTTTCATTTTTTATCTCATTTCTTTCATATGCAATGTAGAATGACCAATGAACTTGTTAGAATAAAAGAGATTTCTACCAGATGCTTCTAGGCGAGAAAGATTCAAAAATTACTGAGCTGGATGCAGCCGCGAGTGGTGAAGCTGCACGACTTCGAGCTACTTTGGAGGAAGTAAGAGGAGAGCTTGGTCATCTTAAGGATAAGCATGTACGTAAATTACATTCATTCAGCTGTAGCTATATGATAAATTTGTTTTGGATTATTCCGAACCAATGCCAAAGTGACATCATATGGTTGGGTTTTCATGGTTATGTCAGACGACCTAGCAAGATAGGAGAATGCCTACATGGAGATGGTGGAATGAATGTAAGATTGATTGAGATAATGTGGGTTTGCGTTGGATGTAACTAAAGTTTGGAACATGGTTTATAGAGGCAACTGGAAGTACATTGCTGTTATGTTCTCAGACAGTCAGACTTGATGTTTTTGGACACTTTTTTTCATTTATTGGTTGTTATTGGATGCTTATTTGCTCGAGAATTTCATTTGGTTGTTCTAGTTTTTGTCTTTTTCAGAATTTTAACTTTTCAACCTCACATGTAGGCAAGGATTGTCGTGTCGGGAGGCATGCACTACTGTGCCGGTATTATAACGTTATGGCACTCATACTTAGCATGTGGTCTGTCCTGAGTATATGTCTGCTCTCGGTGTGTGCGAATTTTTGCTTTACAAATTCTTGCCATATAATAACACATGGAATGCTGGTGGGTAGCGTAGCTTCCTAATTGTCTTATGACGTGATTTCTAGACTCACTCTCAAATATGTGCCTGCACCCGCTTGGCTAACAAGAAAGATAGCATTCTCTATGTAGTATATACGATGTAGAAACATTCTACACTTGGTAGAAATGCAAAATATTAACATGTGTCAGTCTTTTAAACTTTGTTTTCATGCTTGTCAAGTCATTTGCATATTTCAGGTTATTGAACGTAGTGCATATCTGAAAGGATATGTAACATGGAATAGTGATAATTTTATTTTTTACAGTCAGAATGTTGATATTCTGGATGAACCACTAGGATTTGTTGATAATTCTATGCTTTTCCTGCATTGGGCAGATGGCAACATTCATGTGCTTGAACTAGGAATTTAATTAACTGTATTTTTGTTAGAAAAATTTCGATGCTTTGTTATCTTCTAGAGCTTATGTTGGTGCTATAAACATTCATTCAGGAAAACGATCGAGGAAGCTGGGAGGCTGCTTGCCAAGCCCTCAAAACTAAGCTAGAGGCATCGGAGAGTGCATGTCTATGCTCTGAGATTGAAGCAGCTAAAATGAGAAGTAGACCTCTTGTGTTTACGGTGTTTAATCTGCTCATTTATATTGAAGCAGCTAAATCGATTGCATATCTTTTTGATCCACAGGTCAGTTGGAGTTAGAGATATCTACACAAAACCAGTTATTGAATACAAGAGACGCCGAGTTTCTGGCTGCCAAGGATGAGGTATCAGCAGCCCTCCTACCTATTGTGTCCAAGTAAATTGTGTAAACCTCTAAATACGTGCTGTCAATTTGTATCTGTCCCTTCACTGTTTTGTCTGACTGTTTTGGTGGCAAACTCGTTTTCCTTGATCCTATAACTTGGCAAAGATTTTGATATGTGACATTTTAATATAAACATGTCATTGCAAGTATTGTGTGGAACCTTGTTTCGAGAACTTTATCGCATTGCAGAACCTTAATGCTTTTGTTCTCACATTGGGAAGTGCTATTTGCATCACTGATTCATGGCCTTTTGAACGATCCTCATGTATTACTTGTTCATAGTTTCAAGCTCGGTGAACACTTGTGGTTATAAATGTAACAAAAGATAGCACCGTACTGTACTAGTTATTTCAAGCAAGTATTGTAGTGCTGACAGCATGTGACCGGCCTTGCATGTGTTGGTGGCACCATCTGTTCCGACCGTATGTGCCAATGGAAATGGGGAGGGTAGAGAAGAGAAGATAGAATGTGGAGAAGAAGAGGAGAAAGGAGGAAAAAAGGGAGAAAAGATGTTGGAGGAGGCTGGCATTGATGTATGGGAGAGATCACTCTGAGGTGGGTAGAGAAGAATTGATAGATGAGGGCTTCTTGCTATAATTTTGGGCATTTGAAGTAAAAGATAGTGGGTTGTGGGTGAACTTAGTAAAAAACTAAAAACCAAACCAATTAATACTTAATATCACCTATGTTTAACTCAATCTCACCCTTTAATAAACGGGATTAGCCCGAATCCTTAAGAAGTATGCGCCACGATACGGGGTGAATATTTACCCAGGAATTGCCGGATCGATAAATAAAGACCGGCACATAATGTGCCAGTTGGCACTGTAATCGCTGATTTCAAGTGATCAGTTCAATATCAGGTGAATATGGTTGTAAATCTGATCCTGCATTTGTGTTGGTGTTCTTGATTGCAATGGGATCTATGACATGGGAGAACTTTTTGTTCATATTTCTTGTAACTATAAGCTTCTGTTGTTTTGGTTTCCTAAAATGCCACTCTCTGCAGAACATCATGTTCTAACACATTGCTCCAAAGGTATAGAAGAAAGTGGATTTTTCAGATTTTAAACTTCTATTTGGACCGCACTAGTATAATCCATGGAAGAGTGTTCCTGTACATGCACTCCTTTTCTTTTGAAGCTCAAAACCGAAAATCTGTATTCGCAATGTTACTTCTGCATGATTTAAGATTACACACTTTCAGCCCATTAGAAGTTCCAACATAACTGCCTATCTTAATGTTTGAGGACACTAATCTTATGTTTTTTCTTCTTTGCTAGATCAAACGTCTAGAAAGCGAATTTTCAGCATATAAGGTCCGTGCACATGCACTTCTGCAGAAGAAGGATGTGGAGCTGTCTGCAGCCAAGAACTCAGACGTTATTAGAGCTCAGGAGGAAGCCATTAGAGTATGCAATCTTCTGCAGTAACAACTTATTCAGACTTAAAGTTGAACACAACTGAATCCCTCTTTTGCCTTTCTGATTTTGTTTACTTTAGGAAGCTGAGAAAGAAGTTGCAATGGCTTTAGCAGAAAGAGATAAGGCTATCCAGGAGCTTCAAGATGTCCTGACTAATCATGAAAAAGAAATTGCGGCAAGGTGAAAATTGTTTTGGTACTATTGATTTTGCTTTTGTAATTTTTGTGAGTTCGCTACTGGATACTTTCATAACAAACTCCATGGTGCTAACAGCTACAGTAGTCAGCCTATGTCATTTATTTGAATTATTATGATTTGCAGGTTTTTGATAGGGGAACTATCAATTTTAGCTGAATGGAACTTCATTCTGCTTGAACAACCAAAATCTAATGGGCTTTCCTTTTTTCTCGGTTAAGTGTAAACCACTAGAATCTGTTGTTGAAGGAAATCGAGTATCTCAACCTTAATTACACTCTAGTTAGGGCATAACTGGATTATAGATAGGGCTGATAATCTATATATCACAGGTTTTTAGAGTAGAATTAGTATAAACACCAACTTTGACACTTCAATGGGAGAAAGTAGCACTTAGGAGACTCGAAGGTGCAAATTTACTAATAAGTGGAGTTGCTCCCAGTATAGAGGATACTGATTGACTAATTAGTCAAGATGACAAACTAATTAGGAAGCTTGAGCTCTCAATAAGTGAAAAATGTTGTTATGTCATTAATCGTGTGATTGGTCAGCTTTCGGTGCTAATTGATTACCTAACAAACTAGTGATGAGTATGCAATTGACAACCGAATTAAGTGGGCAACTCAATTAAGCAATTGATGCCGCCAATTACTTATTCCTGATTTACTACTATGATTAAGCAATTTCACCCTGTTAAAATGGAATTTGTCATCTTTTAGATTGAGATTCTCATTGATTTACATGCCAACTAGTGGTATGATTATGTAATTGGTGCACCAAATGAGGTTAGATTGCCGTTGTTAGTGACCAACTTAAGCATTTGATGGCAGTTAATTGTAATTAAGCAATTTACATCCACACCTGACTTGTACTTTTTGTGTTTCTTGCTAATTGCCATATCTCTAGAAATTCAGGCTATCAGTTGACTAATTAATGTAAGATGAAGCAGTTAATGACTTGACTTTTCTATGCTTGATGATGTTGATTTTTATAACTAGGGTAATTCTTATGCACCGCACTTATTGCCAAGTACACCACAGTCCTATACATTCGGTAGTCTACTACCGAGCATTATGTTAACATGTTCGGTAGTGGGCTACCAAACAAATTGTTGATGACACTGTTCTATAGTCCATTACCGAACATAAAAAAAACAAGTGTCGTGTGCACTTGATAAAAAAATGTGGTGTGTTTAGACGCACCCTTATAACTATTGCTTGATGTATAATGTTTCGTTCTCGAAAATTATCCATCTCAAGACCTATAGTGGAAGAAATATCAATAATTTTGATTTTTTTAACTCTTTAAACTCATTGTTATAATAATTTGCGTTTTTTATGTATACTGTTATTTGTTGGATCGTTTGTCTTTAAAATTGGCCAAATCAAAAATGCCATGACCAGGCTGAAGCTGAAACCCTGACCAATTTTTAAGTGGTCAAACCAACTGAGACAAGTGTGCAAACTGAATTTAGTAAGCTTGGTCTAGGTTTATCGTGCATGTTACTTTGAAACTCCCCTTTTGTGCATATATGCCTACGAATAGCCCCCCATATAGAGAAGGGGGGTTGGTTGGTGGTGTCAGCTTTAGATTTATAATATTCAAAGTAATTAGACTACTATACAGACAATTTAAAAGAGAGTGGTTAATCTCCATGGGTGATATTTCTTTTCTTGTTTTTCTTTTGTATGCCTTCTAGAGTTCTAGTTTTCTTTGCTTAAGAGACATATGCAAGAAAGGATTCAATAGGTGGATATGTTTGCTGATAGAACAATGGTAGTAGTGGAGAAGTAGGAGTTAGCAAGTGGACACGATTGGAAAATTGGTAGGAACCGTGAAGTATTTCCAATTTCTTGTCTTCTTACCATGTTCTTTTGTGGTTTGGATGTTTAAGCATAATATTTTTCATAGTCAAGCCTTTGGATACTCAGGAGGCACATCTATAGTGTGTACCACTGAATTCCTTTTTTCATATAGCTAGCCCCAATTGTCTGCTTTTTTTCATTCTATCTTCAACTCAGGGATGCAGCTCTTAGTGATGCTGAGCAGCGGATTGGAGGCATATCTATGAAACTTGATTCTGCCACTGCCCATTACCTGTCAGAGAAAGAGGAATGGCAAAAGAGCCTGGATAACCTAGAAGGGAACTGGAGATGTAATCTCTGTGAAATGTTTTATATATATATATATATATATATATATATATATATATATATATATATATATAGATCATCCTTTTGTGAGTTAACTACTAGTATTAACCTCATGACAACCTTTTTAGTGAAATATGCTGCACTGGAGGCTCAAACCAACGAGTATATAAGAGATGATCCACAGAAAGCCTTGGAAGAGCTTCAACTACGATATAGAAAGTTAAAGGTACCTTGCTTGTTTAGTTATGCTTGGTTTGTTGGACCCAATCACTAAATTTAAAATGTTGTAATAATTTGTAGGAAGAGCATGACAGTTTTCGTGAAATTGCTGATAGAATGATCGAGGAGAAAGAAAAGGAGATTGTGAAACTCGTTCAAGATAATAAGGACCTTCACCAGTCCATGGAGTTAAGACCATCTGTACGTTGTCTGCGTTCCTAGTTTACTTTCGATTTCTTGTACATTGCTTTATCAGAATGAAGCTAGTAATTCTTGGTGTGCAAATAAGTTACCCTTATACACCTCTGCTTAGATTATCCAACTCGATATTCATTTGACTAGGCAAATTTGGATAACTAAATGGGCGAGAGATCTTTAAATCGGGGGGAAAAAGTCACTTTGAAAAAACTTACTCCTACCCATGGATTTCCGTGCCGCTGTGCGTGCCGTCCGGTACGTACCGTGTCAGGGGGTTAGCGGCGTCGAAACCCCCCGTACCGTGCCAAGAAGAAGAAGAAGAAGTAGGAGCTGCTGGAGGAGGAAGAAAAAGGAGAATGGCACGAGGGCGTGCCGGTCCGGCATGCATCCGTAAGGCGCGTGCCACCGGGACGGCAATCCATGCTCCTACCTACAGTTATTAGGGTAAACGATTAGTGACAATAGAAAGCTGGCGTTAATGTACCAAGGGAAATTCTTGTGGAATATGTGATGGTTTACCTCTGCAAGTAATACATTTTTCTGTTTTTCCGTATGCAATAAATGCTTTCATTCTTCCCTATGCACCAAACCTCTGCAAGTAAATTTGCATTCGATTGTCCTATGATTTTAGGAACTAGGGTGGGTGTTTCAATACATCTTTCTCGAACCATAGGTGGAAAAAGATGAATTTTAAACTATGCATGGTATTTTCGTTTTCTTTCTTCCACTCGTTGTTACAAACTCTTCTAAGGATCCATTCTTACTAACTAATGATTAATTCCAGGTTGGATATAATGGGAACTACTCAGGTGATTAAAGAGTGATGTTGCATATCATGACACTCTTTCAAAGTTCAAACCATAGGTGGAAAATGTCACTTATATTCTTATTCTATGTTTCTCACAGTTGCCTTTCTTTTTTATAGCTTCCCTAAAGCAGGATGCCCAACTTTTGAGCATAGCGGCGGCAGAACAGCAGATTCTGGTACCACTTATTTGCCTTTTTCCTTGCATGGTTAATTTGTCATTACTTGTTTGTTTTCCAAGTATATGCCCTAGAAGATGCTTATAAGCAACCTGCTTGGGTACACGCATGCATGCGCTTGGAGCCAAGTACAAACATGAACTATCTCATGTAGGAAAATTAGTAGTAGTCTTGTCCATTCTCTATCCTATCTGCAAGAGTCATTGCTTGATCGCTGCTTGATTTTATTTCTTAGCCATGTTTTTCCTCGGGGCATAACTTTATGTTGTGCACTGGTTATGTGAGATTAATGTTACCTGGGTCCTGGGATGATCTGGTATGTGGTATGGGTATGCGGTGCGGTAGGTGTAGACTTAGTTGGTACACTACTATGGGTTGCGGTTCGCTTAGAAATTTTTTTTGGATCGCTTTGACTCATAATAGTTTTGCTAAATAAGCACATTTATATTTGGGTAGAAAAAGTCCAATCTGAAATATCTAACAAATCTCAAATATAAACGACTCGAGATTTTCAAATAGAAATGGCTCGAGAATAGGAAAAA
The DNA here is from genome assembly GCA_963920575.1 of Narthecium ossifragum. Lineage (NCBI taxonomy): Eukaryota > Viridiplantae > Streptophyta > Magnoliopsida > Dioscoreales > Nartheciaceae > Narthecium > Narthecium ossifragum. Next base: position 18,257,123 of record OY986975.1, on the reverse strand, counting down.
CTTATTTGCTTAGCCAAGTAACTATAAATCTAAATTCCTAATCAGCACTATTAAAAGAACAAAGAGGGTGAAAAAAGACATGTTTGGGCCTTAGATGGGATTTGAAAAGAACCCACTTTCCAAAAGAAAGTGGATATATGCAGCATTTTTCTTTGGAAATTGCTAATTTTATCTCGCTTTCTTTGGAAATAACATTATTCTTTGATAACTGCAGCATTTTTTGGTAATATGGCTATTACATTAAAGGCTAAAACCTTTCTTTGGAAAGTGTATCATTCATTAAAGGTTGCAGCTTATCTTGGAAAGTGGATTATTAATTAAAGGCCGTAGCTTATCTTGGAAAGTGGATTAAAGGTCTGAAATCTGAATGCATGAGATCCACAGGGGATCACTCCAATTGGTGATTCAGATCGTTAACGCCCCTTAATTGGGGTCGTGCGACTCAGATCGGGGGTCGAAGGGGGTAGCTCTGACCCTGGCAACTATGTGTGAGATGTAAGACCAATTCAATGTCCCTGTTCTCATAAAGTTGGATTCTATGCATGATTTTTTCCTAATTGGCTACAACTTACCATTCTCACCCCAACTCTCCGAAGTCTCAATCGAAGTAGCGGTCGCTGTTGAGGATGGATTCCGGTGAGGGACATCGTCGGCTACCGTGTCACTTTAATCACTCAACCCAAAAGCTCAACCCGTTCGGAGAGGGATAGTCATTGTATATATAGTCTAACAAGCCTCTTACGTGTGACATGGTTCTTCACACGTGAATATTGAATTTAAGGAGTGGCTGGGACAAACATTGGAGGGAGCGAGGTTTGAACTTAGGATCTCTGATACCATGTTAGAGTTGGAGAACATTATACTCCATTACTCTCGATCTTTTATTATGATTTGAACGAAAGGATATCTAAGCTCATGTTAGTGATACTTTTGTTACAAAATACAAAATACTCTTGGAGATTCGGTGCTTATAACGAAGCTTTTTTGAGGATTTCAAGAGCCACCACTCTCATTAGCTTATTTAGGTCGGTGAAGTTGACCGTTGTATCCAACCTTTCATAAAAGCTCTCATAAATTAAGATGCATTCTTTTACCACAATGTGCATTGTTGATTGAACTGTCCAGCTCAAACGTCAGAAGCGGGCTGAAAAACAATGAACAACCGTATCAAGAAAACCCTGGCATTTGGATATTCGATGTAAGACCAATTCAATCCCCTTGTTCTCGTAGAGTTGGGATTCTATGTGAGATTCTTTCCTAATTGGCTCCAACTTACCATTCTCATTTATTTTCCACTTGGACCTCTAACTTTGAGTAATAATCAAGGAAGGAGCACGAGGCTCCATCGCATTCTTGATGGGATGGATTTCTCATCGGGTCGAGAGATCGCCGGATGACGCCATTGCTCTCAAAACTCTTGTGTTGGTCCACCATCTCCTCCAACGGCGACCACTACTTCGAGCAGGACTTTGACGAGTTGCGGTCTGCAGGCAAGATGCCTGTGGATTTTCGCGATGGCAAGCTCTCATGGTCCTTCTTTGTTAGTCTAAGTTCCTCAAAGAGAGGTTCAAATGGAAAATAAATGACAATAATAAGTTGGAGCCATTTAGGAAAGAATATTGTATAGAATCTCAACTCTATGAGGTCTGGGAGATTGAATTGGTCTTACATCGGAAGGCCAAATGTCATGGTTTTCTTGATGTGGTCATCCGCTGTTTTTCAACCGGCTTATGATGTTTGAGTCGGACAATCCAGTGCACATTGTGGTAAAAGAGGCGTCCTTGTTTATGAGAGCTTTTGCGAGGGGTTGGATGCGATGTCAACTTCTCCAACCTAAAGAAGCCAATGAGAGTGTTGGCTCTTGAAATCCTGAAGAAAGCTTCGTTACAATCGTCGAGTCTCAAAGAATATTTTGCGCTTTGTAACAGGAGCGTCACTAATAGGAGTTTAGTAATGGTGTATAATGTTCTCCAACTCTAATATGGTATCAAAGCGAGGTCCTCTGTTCAACTTCTCTCCCTCTAATAGTTGTCTCAGCCGCTCCTTAAACTCAATATTTACGTGTGAAGACCCATGCCACACGTGGAGGAGGCGTGTTAGACTTTTAATATAATGACTCTCCCTCCCCTAACGGCTTAGGCTGAGTGGTTAGCGTAACATGGTATCATATGAGATTAGCGTAACATGGTATCATATGAGGTCCCTCATTGGAGTTCCTCCTCCGGCCACCGTCCATTTAGCTCTCCGGCGGTGTCTTGACAATTTCCTCTGTCCTCGCTGACTCCACACTAGATCTCCCCTCCGACGGTCTCTTCTCCCCATCTCTTATTCGACTGGCAGTCTCTTCCCATCCGGACCTCCTTGCTGTCCTCCCTCCGGCACCTCTCACTTGTGCACTCTTTAAAGCCCGTCGTGCCCTTATCCCATCGATTTTTCTGGTGTGTAGCCGAACAGCCCTCCTTTTTCTGCTGCACACCATGTGTTCAACGAATTTCTCCATCAGGCCCGCCTTCGCTAGCACACGTGCGTGCAGCCCAGCAACGATGCGCACGCGTGCAGCCTAGCTCTCGGCAACGCCTGCAAGATGTTCGATAGAGTGGCACAGTGGACTGTAGCCCTTGTGTGTGCTACAATAACTTCTAACTGTAGCTGTTGTACCTCAGACTACTCTATGGTTTCATTCTCTTGTGTAGTGGTTAATGCTCGTCAGCCACCTCCTTTGTCCAGCTTTGCCTGGTGCCGCCCCCTTGTCGTGCCCCTCGACCTTTCATTTCTGGCATCATCCTCCAGGCCGTCGGAGTGGTCTTTCTCTTTCCCTGGAGTCTCTCCAGAGTCTACAACAATAGAGCGATTGCCTTCTTCAGCGGCCGCCCTTTCTTGCTCCGTCTACCTTAGTTGATTCCATTGCTATGGCTGCTACTCCTGCTACACTTGATCGCATATGGGTTCTTGATTTGGAGCTTCATTTCACATGACATGATTCCCCTATTTTATCTTCCTGCATTTCTGCTATGCATTTTCCTATTGTTCATACTGCCGATGGCCATCGTTTAGATATTTTGCAGTCCGGCTCTCTTTCTAGTCCTATTACTCTCCGTTTGATACCATGTTAGCGTTGGAGAACATTATACACCATTACTCGTTCTATCTTTTCTCCAACTCTTAACAGTTTTGATGTTGTTGTTGTGATGGTAATAACGATGGTTGTTCCTAAGATTTAACTTCTATGTGCCCTCAATATGAGGGCTTAGATTAGGGGTACTTGAAGTTCTATTATCTAGGTCTAATGTGTTGTGGAAGTTCATATCCATATGCCTGATGATCCGTCAAGTTATTGTAACAGGTACAGATATCGTGGTAACTGACCCCGTATCTGTCTGCCTGCTTGAAAAAAACTTCCAGTTTAGTTGCAGTCCTACAGAGAGCACTTACAATTGTTATTGCCTTAGCTATTTCACTCTACACGACTCTATAGCTGTGAGTTTCACAACTCAATAGTGTTTATAATGGAAATGAACTGTCACTTGCATTGGAGACGAAAATAAATAAAATCTAAGAGTTACAAATGAAGCACTACATGTTAAGCTAAAATGTTATCAGCTTGTATCTGGCTTATTGTGAAAATATAAGACCCGGATAAACCCCAAAACCAAAGTAGATAAAACAGTAAGCAGTTAAAAGATCAAACATGCATAAGAGACAACACAATAACATGGAAAACCCTCATGGGAAAAACCACACGGATCCAATCCAGACCAGACAAACCAAATCCTTTAGGAGAAAGAGTGTCGTTTACAAGTTGACACCAGACTCACACATGCTGTTGTCATACGCACTTGTGCGACACCTTGAGTCAACAACACACTCTTCTCTTGAATTCCATCGCCTTCAGCACTCATGAATCTTCAACTTCAATCAACTGGACTTGGCTTTTCTCCCAATATCTCACTCAAGCTCTTCTTCTCTTAATAGCCAAAATGAACCCTAGTCCCGAACTCAGGATACTTTAAAAGGGCACAGCTCAATCAGACCAAAACTGCTTGATTAGCGACGTCCAAGTCTGATTAGAACTTTAAATCCGGCCTTAAATTAAACTGTCGCTCGATCAACACCATCGCTCAATCAAGATGCTTTGTTGGCAAGGGCCGCTAAATCAATCAATGGGCTATCGAGATTGAGCTTGTCATAATCCTCCGTCGACTCTTTCTGGATTGAGGTTCACCTGCAATCGAGTGCCCGCAACGTCTCTCTCTGTTTGGTGCCTAATGAAACTGTCACTCGATCGGACTTGATGGTCGTTCAAGAGACCACTACACATCCTCTATTAGAGCTGAGGACATTCTTCACCTAATAAACCATCCCTCTATTAGAGCTCTCAAAACAGTCGTCGCTCGTGAACAAAAGGTCCTTCGCAGATGTTTGTTGCTCAATCGAAGCGGCCTGGTTGATCGAGTTACCAAAATGTCTTTTGCTGTTTGACATCTGCAGATATTTGTCACTCGATCGAGATGCCGGTTTGATCAACTGACAAAGCGATGGTCCCCTGTGTGACCTTTAATAAAATGTTCACTCGATCATGACAGAGTGTCGATCAACAATGAAGAACGCCTTTGCTGGAATAACTCTTACGCATGCAATTCCATCGTGTTCTTTTTCTCTGTTTGAGTTGAAAATATTGTAGGTAGCTTTCCCTCATGCTCGCAGGTTCCTTTCTTTAAGGGAATTCTGCTTAAAAATGTTACAATTTTTGGGGTTTTTAATTCTAACCATCTCTTGACATCCCCATCAGGTGTTTGACCAAATTCATCGGTCATGATAAAGAAGTATTGACTAATTTGTGTGCAGTGGGTAATGATCAAAATTGGTAGAGTTCATTTTTATTTTGGTTTAGGGATCTTAGATATCACGGCAGATGATTTATGCAGCAGATTCAATGAATTCACATGATTTGCATGCTTGCGTCCTCTACGTTGGGAATGGTATTCATGTCCTTCAAAGTCTATTAAGTATGCATCTCTGAGGTGAGGAGCTCGTTCTATCGGTAAAATAGGAATCTAAAAGACAAATGACATTTTTGATGTTTCTTCATATCTTTCATTCTCCATGAAGGGTCAAGTAGTAAATCTGATTTATTAGCTTCTTAACTTCTTTGAAATAAAATTAAGTTCATAGGATAATAATGGAGGCGACAACAAAAGCATAGCCACATATTTTCTTACCTTTCAAATGGGACATATAATCCAATCCTTCTGAGGAATACGCGTGATTTAGGAAACCTTAGAGGGCTATGTGAACAGATTATATACACATTAATCATGAAAGGGTACATGATTCTCAACTCAAACAGAATAAACATGGTCTGAGTGCATTAATCATCGTCGGGAAGTTTCATGATTAACAAAATATGCGTTCTACTTATCTTTCCATGTATCTTGAACTTCTATAAACATAGGGGGTGTCAATTTTCTACTTGGTCCCATCCAACCTGATTTGTACCGGGTATTCGTCAACCCGAATGCTGCCTTCTCTAGGATTCTATTAATGGAACCCGGAACATTCAGATGTATTGGCGTTCAACCTCTAACCTGATGTAGTTCTACCTCTTATGTTTTTCTTTTTTGTAAGTCCCTCTTCTTTTTAACTCACCCTCTCAGCAGCAAACGCAACGCTAAACATAGTAAAAGAGTTCTTGGACCATGTCCCTTCACAAAATGCACTTAATCTCCTGCTCCAAAATTTTAGGTAGGGCTGTCTGCTACTATCCCACATTTCCACTATCTCTATTCTCCACATTCTCATACAAGCCCTTGTAGGTGGTGCGTTTCCCTCCACTGTCATCTCATCCCAAGATGACCTCAAGGACATAGTGGTCACTAGGCCATGTATCTTGCCAACTCAACAAAATGGCCGACCTGCATATCAACTACATTTCTCTACACATGCTCAAGTATCTCAACTAACCGAAGCAGGCTACTTTAGCATTGCAGGGATGTCCACCTCCAAAAAAACCGTGATCCACGCCTATTTGGTTCCGTTTGGCCTTTTTCTCAACTTTAGTATAGTTGGGTTTAAAACCTGCCGATCCAACACAAAGGTCGACCTCAATATTGACTATTGACCCCTTATCCGAAAGACCCTTATTGAGGGACTTAGGTTTAAGGAGAAGAGGGAGGGTAGGAATTTGGCGCTAAAGCTGAGATGTGAAGTTTCGGTCTGGATTAAAATTAACTGCAAAAGTGGTGACACAGTGCAACATTCAAATGAACACCATGTGATTGCACTTGATTTCATGTTCATCTTGGACTAATTTGCCGTGAATTCAAGGGGTTGATTTATAAGAAGCTTTTTGTTTAAGGTTTTGATTCTTGTTAGTTTTCTCTAATAGCTAAACTAAACTACTTTTCGGCATTATATACCTAAAGAACGGAAAAAAAAAACTAATATCTATGTTCTGCTTCTCTGCGAGATCTGAAATATCTGATTGACAGTTTCGTGGGAAATTCTTAACATTGATGGCTGCACATAACCCAGTCGCTTTACTAAGAATATATGCATGCTAAAGTGCTACTGTTCTGTGTGGCAGCTATTGGCTAGGCAACAAGCTCAGAGGGAGGAAGAACTTGCTCAATCACAAAGGCATATCTTAGCACTTCAAGTAAGCTTTTGGTTACTCGAAAAATATACATCCTCATGTCTGTCTACTAACAGCTGATGTTTTTCTAGGAAGAGATTGAAGAGCTTGAACGTGAAAACCGTCTTCACAGTCAACAGGTATCATATGATTGTTTCACATGATTAAATGCATGTGCTCAAATACACTCCTTGATGTAGGACCGACCGCATGACACCAAATTTTTGCAGGGAAGAGGGCATGAGGGATAATCTTAAGTAGTTGGATGTTATAGGAACAAGTCTAGGGTCCCGAAAATAAGATAAAGGAGGATCCTAGGGTTCCGATGGCTGTTCAAAGGCTGTGAACAGTAATATTGAACAGTAACTGGCTTTTAAATTTTTTTCGGATGAGTGATTTAAAGTGTTTTTGCGGTTTGTTTCTAGAGAAAGTATAGAACAAATTAAGGCTGTAATTTGAGAAAGTTATACAGAAAAGATAGATCACAAGACCTAAGCATCACACCAAGGCTTCCCTCGTGGCATCACACCTTGGAGAAGGATTGTATCGCAAGTCATACAGCAATGGCTACTTAAACTTCATTATATTATTCGGTTCGTTTGAAAGTTATTACATCCAAGGATTGCTATGCCGGCGGCACGTGCCATGCCGGCCTCCGGCCGGCTCGAGGCTTGCTGCCGGCGCCGGCAGTGCCGACCTATTTGCCGGTCAGCAAGGTGTGATGAGAGAGATAGGAGCCGGTGAAGTTTTCATCGGAGAAGGTCACCAAGGAGTTTTTGGGAGCCGAGAGAGAGAGAGAACAAGTCGGAGGTGGGTGACGGTAGTTGATCGCGAGAGAAGCAGGGGGGGCGGCGGCGGCGGCGGAAGTGAAGAGGGGCTTAGGGTTAGGGCTTTTAAAACTTAAAATACGGGTTTTAAAATCCGAAACCCATTAACTAAACCCGCTTAACCCGAAACCCGTTAACTAAACCCGCTTATATAACATCCATCAAAGGTCGAACGAACCCTAAAAGGGCTCGTCTCCTACCTTTCACCTCCGTCCTCTCCTCCTCCTTCCTCCGTCCTTTTCTCCTCCCCTTCTCTCTTTTTTCCCTCTCTCCCTTTCCTCTCCCTCTTCCTCTCTTCTTTCCTTCTCTTCCTCTGTTTTTTCCCTCCTTTATAGATCCCATCGGATGTGCCGACCGGAACCACCCAGTTGCCGGCCGGCAACATCCAATGCGCCCGGCGCCGTCTGGTGCCGATCGGCTCAAGGCTGAATAGTCCGGAGCCAGAGCCGGTCCCAGATTTCAAGCCGGTGGGCTACCGGCTCGATATTTTCTGGCCGGCACCAAGGTTGCCGATCGGCAAGGAAATCCTTGATTGCATCTCTATTTACAGGCATGTAATGGCAAAGTCTGATAATAGACTTAGACTTCTAAAACTACTCGAATAAAATCCAATACCTGTAAAACCAAGGGCAAAAACAAGCCCGAAATTCAGTTTGAAAAAAGGCTAGTGTAAGATTGAACTAAGCAAAGCATCCTAGTAGGTTCCCCATCATCAGCCATAACCAAATTAGCTTGAGTCTTGGAAGCATCTTTTCCTCACCTTAATGGGTTGCTGCCATCTATTTCTCACTTCTGCTTTAGTTTATGGATCTTATTAGTAGGTATGGAGAAATATGTTGATATATGTAAGCACATTTATTCGGGTTTCAGTTAATTAACGATCAAGTGCTCCTAAGTGTTCGTCTTATGCAATACCCTGATGAGGATAATTCAGGTCTAGCGAGGTTACTAGAAGTTATTTGCTCGTTGAGTTTGTTGCAATTTGAGTTGAAGTGGGCTGTACGACCAGGATTCAATATGTTTCGTCAAGTTATTGTTAGTCCTTGATAATTAAGTCCCTGTTGACTTTCTATTTGTTCTCCAAGTCTAGGTAAAGCACAATGTTGCTTCTCTGTGCATGAAATAATAAATGAAGACGAAAGTATAGACCTTGTTTGTCAGCAGCAGATGTTATTTTTCTTTTTTTAGGCATATATTTGAAATGCTATTTTCTTTTGTTGACCAATTCCAGTGTCATGGTGATTGCCTAACTACTATGCTATGATCAATCAGACATTTTGAGTTCCTTTAGTAGGATGTCTGGGGAAGATAATAGCCCGAATTTGCGCTAGCTGCTTTCAAGCCTGAGCCTGGCCCTGTCCCAAACTTTGAAGGGGCCAACCGAAACCATCCTGAATCTGTTATAAAATGACCGCTGGGGTTATAACTATCTTGGATACACGATGCTTCCGTAGTTTTGGTCCTAGATCTGGTGGTCTAAGTGAGGCCGTTAGGCACATAGTTAGGCATGATGCAAGTTGAAACCTATGTGCAAGCATTAGGCTTGTATTTGAACTTTTAATGGTCTATGAATCCGTTTAATATGATACCCAAAATCGGTCATTTTACTACATGATTGCGATGGACCATTCATGCTACCTCTAATCATCTCAGGAAGCAATGTTGAAGACTGAGCTCCGGAACATGGAGAGATCACAAAAGCGTGAAGGAGTAGATATGATGTATCTAAAAAATGTGGTACTGAAGCTACTTGAAACAGGTATTTCCAAAGTTAATGATCATTGGTTCATTCTGGTGTCATAATTGAAGGAACTCACTTTTTGTGACTTCGTCATGTGTGCAATACGTCGAAAAGGTTCTGAAACCCTTGTCTTGCATGGTTTAACAAAGAATTTGACTAGGTCTTATGTCCTTGACAGGTGAAGTGGAGGCCTTGCTACCTGTGGTTGCGACACTACTGCAGTTCAGCCCGGAAGAGGTAAAGCCTCATACCTCTTTCTGATTAGGTCACTTTATGAATATGTATGGACCAGCATCACTAATAGTTAGCATCACTAATAGTTTAACGTACACTACTGCACACGATTTTTCTTTTCCCTTAAATCCTCGAGATACCAAGAACATAGGTGACTGGGATTGTCCTGCCCCTAGTCTGAACTCCAAAATGGGGCTAGTTTAGATGACTTGAGCGTCTCAAAAAGAACAATGACAACGGGGAAGGTGCTTCTTTCCCTCTAAGATCTGTCCCCTTAGAAGGTGCCAGGTTTTAAAAGATGGCAGGGACCTAGATGTTTTGAATGATTTGTATAAAGCTTTATCATCTTATTAAGTGGTCTTTCTGCAGACGAAGAAGTGCCAACAAGGATACCGTTCAAGTGATGCTTCTTTAAGTTCAGCATCTTCTTTGCCTGATGCTGCATCTACTCCTCGTTCTTTGTTTTCAAGGTTCTCATTTACGTGAAGACACTGGTTATTCTTTTTGGTTGCTTCAAATGGGCAGAAATTCTTGAGATTTGAGTCGGTATGTGACTCCACTGACTACTTGGAGATCGGGTTCGATATATACTGGCCGGCGTCATCTTGAAGTTCTATGAGCATCACTGGTGGTTTATACTGATGTTATAACAATCTGTTGTATATAAACCAATAAAAGGAGTAAGAAACTTATCTCTTTTTACTGTATTTATATCGATCTCTGTTCTGTCTTCGGTTCATGTAATATGATCTCTCTTTCTGAAACAGTGGAGACAGATTAATCGATTTGGAACATATTCAAATGATGTCCCTGTGCTTTAAATGGTCAGATTGCATGAGTTTCCTGTAATGGTTTTGATTAGAACAGCATCAAACTTTAATTCTCGGTCTCTAAAATATCGTAAATGTTCAATCTGTTTTATTTCAGAAATGCTTGAAATTGTTCCTCTCAATTGTCTTCCTTCCATAGTCTTTTGGTTCGTACTTTATATTTGAAAGCAGCGTTTATTTTTAGTGGAAAATATGTAATTTTGAAGATTATGGGAAGAAAATCTTTAGTATGCATGTAGAAAATCTTTGGAAAACAACTTTAGTATCCTTCAGAATTCACAAACTTTTTTCTTTTTTATTTTTGGCTTGTAAAAGTTGCCACTAATGTGACTTGGAGCATCTTATGGGCTATATATATATCTCCAAATGAATTTTCAATTCAATCTCATATACGGGACTAAATGAGCATCATGAATTTTGCAATTCCATATTATTTTGAAGATTTGTCGTCCACGGATTCTGAGGATCTAACTTGTGTGTCGTTTTTTGTGTATTAAATTCATTGATTTATCAAAGTAAGTCTGTTTTGTTTTTTCCTTTTCATTTCATGTCAAAGCTCAGACCACTATCCTGTTAACGGTAATCCAATGAAATATTAAGATATTAGTTAAAAATATGGATATTTCTTGTGTTTTGATAATGTTACTTTCCTTTCTTAAGGATTCGTAATATGTAGGGAATAAATATTGTCATCTTAATCAAGTCACCTCGATCAAGTCTCCATCCAGATTAGTACTGGTGGTGGCGTGGTGCATTACTAATCACTCACCCAACACATGGGCTCAGAGCGATATATTTAAAGTACTGACACGTGACTTAGAAACAGTCATCTTATTACTAATAACTCACCAACCCACATGGGCCTCACAATGATTATTAATAACCAATCCACTCACATGGGGTTTTCTTTTCCCCCAAAATGTACCTCCAGTGTTCATTTTTTATGTTTTAAAACAACATGGCTGGTTTGTTTGCATAACATGACCACTAACTTCCATTATTTCTACCCCTGCCTCACATCCCATACGATGACCATGCCACTTGGCATGACATGGCCATCAAATTTTTAATCCAATGTGATCTCCTCATGCTCAGCTTCACCACGTCGTGAGCACGCGCCACCATCTCCGGGTCTTGATCTCCCCATGCTCATCTCCCATTCCTCTCTCTCTCTCCTCTTCCTCGAAGAAGCATCCATCTTTATCATCTTCATTCCATCACAACAACCCACAAATCCTATTAAAGGTTCTGCTCTTATTTACATTTCATTTTTATCATCTCCATTCCATCACAACAACCTACAGAACGTCGTGAATTTTTTCGTGTATAACATTGGCTTGCGCTCAAGGGAGAGCAAAGAGGAGCAATAATGTTATTGAACCCTCCCAACTCGTCGGGGACCTCGACCAGCGCCACTTCGACCATCTCCTCCATGTCACCACCATCCCCCCCCTCCTCTCCCTTCTAGGCTTCTCAAAAACCCATATTGGCATTTGCCAGCCAACAAAGCCTCCGCCCCACCGGAGACCAAGAAGCACGGCCGGGATAGTTGTAGATATGGCTGGAGACGTTCCCGACCCCGGAGATGGTGGCGCGCGCTCACGACGTGGTGGCACTGAGCATGAGGAGAACACGTTGGATTAAAAATTGGATGGCCAAGCCATGTCATGTAGCATGGCCATCCCATGGGATATGAGGCAGGGGTAGAAATGGAATAAAGGAAGTTAGGGGTCCTATTCTGCAAACAAATGATGCATGTGGTCTTAAAGTGCAAAAAATGAACACCAAAGGTCCATTTTGGGAAAAAAAACCCCACATAGGCCTCACAACGATATATATATATATATATATATATATATATATATATATATATATATATATATATATATAGCACTCACTTGTGACTCGGAGATAGTCATCTCATCCACCTTAAAAAACAACGACGATGTTGAGAATTTTTTACGATAGCATAGCTCTAGAGATCACTTTTTGCGATCTAATACCCCTCAGCCACTGAAATTATCATCCTACCCTCACTTTTCACCATCACAGCATACATGTATACCATGCCACATCATGTCATGCATAGTTAAAAAATAATAATAAATACCATTGTTGCTTCGGAAGTCATCGATGACATTAATTCCCCGCCACGTGGCAAGCAACGATTGACGACGACGTATGGCGGTGTCAGCATCAAATGCGTGAGAAAACCTGCCGTGCGTTCGCATTAAATGCGTCTTTAACTACGCAGAAATTTATGCAAGTAAGTTAACAAATGCGTATAAAAGACTAACATCATACGCTTATATGATTTTCTACACGTGGTTATCACTATACGCGCGTAGAAAATATGTTAATGTCACACGGAAACAATACTCACGTTTCTCGAAAGTCACGGGGGACATTAATTACCCCACACGTGGTAAGCACCATGTGAGGACCCGTCCCTCTATTCATGTGGCTCGTTGTTGATTGCAAGGGCAATTTGGTAAATTGCACCTTGTTGGTTTGTTTCACATCCGCTTGTGCACACACAGGCCTTGTTTTGATGTATGTGTTTGATTAGAAAGGTTAGATGGACACGGGATCGAAAGATCTAAGTTTGGGCAGAAGGATTTGCCCAAACCTCACTTTTGAGTGAAGTAGGATCGATCCGCCTAGGGGGGGATCGATCCCACTATGCTCAATGATCGTTGCCTGGCATGCAAAGGATCGATCCCTCCCCCTAGGGGGATCGATCCCTTGTATTTCGGCAGCTGTCTTCTTTGAGAGGACGGCCGGCGTGGCCGTCACTCCCTCTGTCAGAGGGAGGGGATGGCCTCTTCCCCTTTTCCCCGGCATTCTCGGCTTTCCCTGGGCTTTTATTCCTCTTCCTTTCCTTCTCTTCTCTTCTCTTCTTCTTCCTTCTTTCTCTTCTTCCCGCGGTGCTCTGCTTCCTCTGTTCTTCCCGGCAGCCATCTCCTTCTTCGCCGTTCTTCCTCCTCCGGCCACCATTTTGGGAGCTTGAAGGCTCGTTGGAACCATGGCGGCGTGAGGAAGATCCCTGACGTGGGTTGGAGCTTGGTTAGCAGCTATTTAGCGAGCAATCAACCAAGGATTAACGGTTTCGGTAGGTGTTCTACCTACGTGTCATGTTTAATGGATTTCTCTTAAATTAGACGTTAGATCTTGCTGTATTTATGTGGTTGGAAGCATGTTGCTTAATAGAATTTCTGGTATAAGTTTCATGATTTTTGATTGAGATTTTAGCAGGGTTTATGCATGATTAATCTCGGATTTTCCGGTTTTTAGCTGTTCTTGAAGAACAGCTGGCTTGCGGCGAGTTTTTCGGCTTATATGAGCATGATCTTGGGTTTTGTTGAATACAAGAGTTGTAGATCTCTGAGTTAGCTTTCCATTCCATCTTATTTCATATTTTTCCGATTTTCCTACGATTTGTTATGAATTTATTGCTGGAGGACTGCGTTGCAGCAAGTACTTGATAAGTTAGAGTTGGATCGATCGGACTTGCGAGTCCGATCGATCGGACTATAATTTGTAAGTTAGTTTGATTAGTGGTTTTGATTAGCGTTTTCCCGTTAATCTAGCCGTTGGATGAATCTGGATTTTGGATATGTTGATCCCTGCATGTAGATCTACTGGAGGCTAGTTTGGATCCCAAATCCGACGCCGGTTGGACGTCGGATCGACGGATCAAACAGCTGCTATGTAGAGATGGTTTTTCTTGCTCTTGGGCTTTCCGAGCTGGATCGATCGGACTATTAGTAGGATCGATCCATGCTTGTTGGATCGATCGGATTATTGGTAGGATCGATCCATGGGTATGTTGCATCGATCCAGGTTGCATCAAGATGGTCTGTTCATTGAGGGCTGTCGGATCAATCCATGGGTCGTTTGGATCGATCCAGGGTTTCTCAGGCACAGTATCTGAGGGCAACAGAGACTGGCATGTTTAGTATAGATGGGCCGAAAGTGTGCCCTGTTCTGATGCTTGTTTATATTGTCTTGTCTGTTGACTGCTTTATTGTTTTATATCTATATGTTAATATTGCTATAACTGTTGTTATATTATTTGTCTGCTTTACTGTTCTCTACCTGCCTATTTATTCTGTTTTATAATTGTCTTGCTCTCCTGCGCATTAGAGGCATGTTAGGCTAGGGTGTGGGTTTGGGGTTTGTCCCTAGTACTCCAGTTTCAATAGCTAAGTGATGGCTGTCGTTACCCCGGCATGGGTGTCCTACTGGTATCATCATTGTCCACCCTATTTCTGGGGTTATCGGAGAAAGCCCAACCCTTGAACAGTGGCCATCGGAGGACGTACTATGGACAAGAACTCTGGAGGTATCGAAGGGTTTTGTGGGCTCTCTGGTTGGCTCTGAGCTTTTGATTTGGAGTTTAGGGGTTGTATCGACTCTGTGCTGTGAGTGCTGGGAGATGGTTGTCGTAACCACGGTTGTTCCGCCAAGTGTGGAGGTCCCGTTTGGAGAGGGGTGTCCTACGGGTAGCGTCATGTCCACCCTGTGTCAGGGACTGTCGGAGGTGGACCACCCTTGAGCAATGGCCATCGGAGGACGTACTTTGGACATGTGCCCTTCGAGTTATTGATGGGATTTATGGGGTCCCTGGCAGGCCTCAGCACTTGGCACAGAGTTAGTACGGTTGGAGTCGCCTTCCTTGTGTGTGTCGTAGAACCCTACTGAGCTTTTGCTCACTCCTACCTGGACCGTGGTGTTTGCAGGTGCGGGTACCAGCGCTTCTCCTGTGGGCCCTCGGTGTTCGTCCTGCGGTAGCGCGTTGCCAGCCGACCATGTTTGAGGGCCAGGACGGCTTCTTCTGTGCTTTTGCGGAAACCTCAGATGATGTAAATTTTGTATAACCCTGTTATATGTATTATTGTTGTAAATACAGTTTTGATTCAGTAATGGTTAGATTACTTTTGTCCTTTGTTTATTCTTGTAACTGTTTCCACCGATTGGTTGTAGTAGATGTAGGATCTTCCCCCCTCGCGTCCCGGTCCGGATGGGTTTTCTGGGCCGGGGCGCGACACACCGCTTAGCCAAACGGTACAGCGGTGTCAGCCGACATCCAGTGGCGGAACAAGGGGGGCCGCCCCCCCTGGAACCGCTAGAACCCCCCCCCCCCCCCCCCCCACACCACAGACCCTTCACCTCCTCCACGAGTCACAACTCTTCTGATGGATAAGATGGAAAGCTTTGAGTTTGTATTCACTATACATTTGATGAGGTATATAATGAGAATTACAAATGAATTGTCACAGGTCTTCCAGCGAAAGGATTAAGACATAGTGAATGCTATGAGTTTGGTTGGATTAGTGAAGGAACGGTTGCAGGATTTGAGGGAGAAAAAATGGAATAAATTTTTGGAAGAAATCAAAACTTTTTGTGCCAATAATTCTATTAGTGTACCCAATATGGAAGATATTATACCAACTCGCAGTCGTTCGAGGTTTGGAGGGCAAAATATTAGTTATATGCACCATTTTTGTTTCACAGAAGCAAGTATGGAGTTAATTCTTTGCATAACATGCCTTGATCCAAGAAACTCATTCTCAACATTTGACCATGTTAAGTTATGTCGTCTTGCTGAACTTTATCAAGAGGATTTCACAGCATCTGATCGTATGATCCTAGAGATCAGCTTAACACCTACATTAGAGATGTTAGAAGAAATGATGATTTTACTAGAGTTCAAGATATTGGAAGTCTTGCTGTGAAGATGGTTGAGACTAGAAAAAATGCTCTATTTCCATTGGTTTATCTTCTTATTGAGTTGGCATTGGTCTTACCAGTTGCGACTGCAACCGTTGAGAGAGTCTTCTTTTCGATGAAGATTATCAAGTTTGATTTCTGTAATAATATGTGAAATGACTGGATGAATTATTGTGTGAGGACCCGTCCCTCTACTCCTGTGGCTCGTTGTGGACTGCAAGGGCAATTTGGTAAATTGCGTCTTATCGGCTAGTTTCACACCCACGTGGGCACACACTGACCATGTTTGTGGTAATGTTTGTCTAGAATGGTTAGTCGGACCTGGGATCGAAAGATCCGAGCTTGGGTTTAAGTTTTAGCCCAAGTCTAACTTCCTGCGAAAGAAGGATCGATCCTTCCTTGCTAGAAGGATCGATCCTTCCTTGCCAGGAAGTCAGATCGTTGAGAAGGATCGATCATTCTTTTTGGGACGGATCGATCGTTCTCTTGGACGGATCGATCGTTCCTCTTGGATGGATTGATCCTGCTTAGTTCGGTTCGTTTGTCTATAAAACGGGCGTAACCTTCTTTCTTGAATCTCTTTTGAAATCCGAGTTCTTGAGCTGAGATTTTCTGGATTTCGAAGAGGTTGTGGACGATCCAAGGCCTAGCAGCTGGGATTGAAGCTGCTATTGCTTAGGTAGGGATCCTACCTACAATTCTTCCGGGTTTTTGGAGGTTTTTCCGGTTGTTTGTTATCTTGTGCTTAGATCTTGATATATACTTGTTAGATTGTAGTATTTCCACCGATTTTGGACTCGTGGTCCTTCGTACTACTAGATCCCAAAGTTTTGTGGGATTTGGTGGAGTTTTTCGACGGTATTTCTCGCCGGAGGTATGCTGGAGAACCTAACGCGATCGATCCTTCTGTGAGACGGATCGATCCTTCTTTGTTGGTCATGCTGAACCCGAGCAGGATCGATCATTCTTGGCTGAGGATGATCGATCCTTGTGCCTTGGGTAGCATGGGATCCTCCTCGTCGTGAGTAGGATCGATCTTCCTAGGGTGGGAAGGATCGATCCTCCTTGGCACTGCAGTGAGGATGTTCCCTATCACGAGTAGGATCGATCGTCCTGGAAGGACGGATCGATCTTACTCGGCACGATATGGAGAAATTGTTCTCTGCCATTAGAAGGATCGATCTTCCCTTGGGGGGAAGGATCGATCCGTCTACGGCAGAGAGAGAAATTCATCTTGTTTTGCTCGCGGGGCTTTGCATGTACCATTTTCTCTACAGCTTTATACCTTGTACATATATTTAAGCATGTTAGCCTTATAATAGGGGCAGTGGTGAACCGGGGGAGTGATGACTCCCAGGATGTTTAGAATAAACGGGCGGGTAGCCCTACAGCTTTCCTTAGCCTTGCATGCCGGCGTGCGCCGAAGGCTTTATCTGTGATATCTGTGAGCTGTTGTTTGCGGGGCTGCTTTCCGATGCAGGTGTTGTGGTGGATTGCTGACAATTGGTGGTGGTACCACTGTAGCAGCTCCTAGATCTTACTTACCTGTTCACCACCCCGAGTCGGCAGGGTGCCGTGCCTAGACCTTGTTTGATATACAATTACATACTGATGCATGCTTATCTGTATATTCCTGCGTGTGCTCATAACATACATTGCTTTGTGTATTAGTTGCATCTGTGTAGGACGTTGGCGATGGGTTGATCGCCGATCCGGGGCTTTCGGGTAGTCCGGATCTAGCTCTAGGACCGTTGCGGGTAGCTTGGTCCAGGACTCGATTTGTAGTATTCAGTCGTTTTCGATGATAGGGTTAGATGACCTGAATACATGTAGTTTGATGTTTAGAGGTCGTGTCGACTCCAAGTCGTATCTGAGGTGTAGCCGGAGTCTGATCTTCTTGACTCTTGGGTCGAGGAGTGCCTACCCAGCGGTGTCCTTGCCCGCCAAACAGTGTTCAGTGTCCTGTTGTGAGTCTGCAGTGTTTTGGGTCTGCGTTCACGGACTTTCGGTAGGGTTATGGGACCCTTGTATACACCCAGAGTAGACTTGGAGGCGGCACTGTTGTGTTCCCTCCCTTATGAGTGTCGTAGTGTAGTATCCCTGCTGAGCTTAGTGCTCACTCCTACCCGGGCTGCGTTTTGCAGGTGCTGGCGCTAGCTCTTCTTCGGTCGCCCCTACCGGGCCGGTGTTTGGTGACGTGGCGGTGTCTAGCGGTGCTTGAGGTGTGGCGATCGTCAGTTCTACCTTTTGTTTAGTTAGCCTCATACGGGAGAGATTTTGTATAACTTTTACCCTGTTGAGGATTTGTATATATTCAGTTTCAGTCTTTGGGGTTTTGGATTGATTGTATAATACATGATGATTATGAATTGCTAAGGAGACCACTATGATTAGAGGGAAACCTCGCCAAAATTTCCGCAGTAGATTAGGTTCCGGTTCGCGTCGCCCGGCCCGGTTAGGCCTACGCGGGGTCGGGGCGCAACAGATTGCATGGTAGTATACATCGAGCGGGAAATTTTTGAAACTATGGAGAATGAAGTCATTTTACAATGTTTTCAAACAATGCAAAAGTGTAGGATCCAACTTTCACCTCTCAATCGTAGCACATATAGTACAATACATATATTTTAATATTTGTATTGGTTTAATTCCTTAATGTTCGATGTTGTAATTCTAAGGTACCTTTTGCATTACTTCAAAAAACAGTCTGTTTAGATTTTGCCCCCCCTTAAGTCTCATCCTGGTTCCGCCACTGTCGACATCCATTCGAAACGAAAGGTCGGCAGTGTCACCACCGTACC
>OY986975.1:18168757-18238126 GCA_963920575.1 Narthecium ossifragum | reverse complement strand
AAATCCCTAAAGTCTCTCACTCTCCCCTCGATCACCTCCCCTCTCCTCCCTTCTCTGCCAACGAAGCATGTCATGAACGGTCGGCGGCGTGCTTGGGGGACTCCGGCGTCGTGCTCGGACGGTAAGCCCCCTCTATCTCCTTCTCCTCCCTCCCCTCTCTCTCCCTCTCTCCCTCTCTCCTTCCCCTGTTTCTCTCCCCCTGTTTCTCTCCTTCCCCTGTTTCTTGAATCCTTGTTGCTTCCTCTGTGCATACATTAAGCACTCTCTTTCTTTTTGTTCTTCTCTCATCCTACAATCTCATTCATGTCTTTTTCACAATAAAAGATAGCCTCTAGTGGTCCTCATTTCTCTTGCTTTTTCACCAATTTAACCAGCGCAAACTCTTGTTCTCTTTCAACTCTATTTAGAGACACTCCCTACACTTGTCTTGCGATGGCTTCAAATTCCATTAAATTTATGATTTTTCTAAGACTGCAATTTGAACCGAGCTTGCGAAAATTGTAAACCACTTGAGTCCTCATGTGACCAACCCTTGTCCGTAGTATAATTATCAACTAAATTCTGCTATCTGTACTTTCAACAAGCCAGTTTACTTCTTGTGTCTCGATTCAAGGCATTCATCTTAAAATTGATGTTTGAATTGTTGGTCTTTCTGTCATCTTATGGTGGAATATGTTTATGCAGTCATAGTTCTTCTTAAAGACAGTGTTCATGAATTGGGAAATTTTAACCCAACCCAATGTACGAGAGAAAGGGTATTTTTAGTCTGGTATATCTGCTTAAACATACAACAGATTTCTTGGATTTGTGTCCTTCCTGTTGGAGAGTTAAATTTATTAGCTTTGTATGAAACGGCTTTGAAAACTAGAATTCTGTAAAAGGTCTCACTTTGCCCATTATTGGCACTTCAAATTTCTTTCCATAGTGATTAATTTTCCATTTATTTTGCAATTTCTAACTGTTTGTATTACACTTTTTACATGTTCTTGGCAGGATGCTCTTAGAACGTTCTTGTTGCGAAAGCTTGATAACCTCACAAGGGATGATAAGTGCCAAATAACAATGATCTCAACATGGGCTACAGAACTGTACTTGGACAAGGTTGTACCTCTTAAAGAAAGAAAAATATTTGATTATGAAAATTGTGGTCTTAGAACTTCTTTTCAATGTACTATGATGAAGATATTAAAAGTATATGGATTAGCTTTTTTTTTCTCTTGGTTGTAACTAAGTTAATATAGGTATCTTGGCTTCAAGCATGGTTTTAGACTTTCAGTACAGTGGAATAGTGGATACTTGATACCAATGTTTGTTAGATTTTCTTGGCTGTAGGAGTCAAGATTAACCTTCTAGGAACACTCTCTCATGCTGTGAATAGTGAGATGGAGCTCCTAGTGATTTTGGTTTGACATGGTAAAGAGCATTACCTGGTTAGTTGTTTTTCTAAGATACAATAATCTAATAGTGTTATGTAATATCACCTAAATATTTTATTCATAATGAGTGATTTAAGCCATGAAGTGATAAGAATCATGAGTTCATGGGTCAGTGGATGTACGTGCTAGATTCGATAGAGAGGATATGAAATTTAATCCATGCAACACTTAAAAGCAACTATTGCATTCTTTTCTAAGTATTTCACTTTAAGCATGCAGTTGATCTCAGTGGTAGAAATTTTCTCAAGGAGTCCGTACTTATGTCTTCCTTAATATGGTAATGTGTTATGACTGTTGATTACTGCAAGTCCTATAATAATTGTTGCCTAGTCTGCTGCTAACTCTTGTTAGTCTTCCTTGTGTATGCTTGTTCGGCAAGTTTAAAGGCCTCAAAAAGTAGAATTCGGATTAGATTACCTATTATATGCTTGTTTAGTTTGCTATCATGCATTAATCTCATGAATGAAAATATGGTATGTGTATGTTATGAATATGTACCTCAGAGAGCTCTAAATTCAAATAAGATAAAAAATGATTGTGAAGGTGTAGACTGTTGTCCTCATAGTTCAATTTTGCAGATCAATCGACTGTTGTTGGAAGATGACACAGGGGCAAAAAATACCAGCCCGGAGTACCAATCAATTATAAAGGAATTTCGAGCCTTTCTTAGCGATTCCAAGGACGTCCTTGATGAGACTACGACTATGAAATTATTGGAGAGGTGAGCAGTTGTCTTGATAATTTACTTGAAGATCTGCAATTGAATTCAAGATTCCTGTAGCTTTTATTGATTGGCTTCTAAACTTGCAATATTGTCAGTACCTGTTAGGTAAGCTGTCGGATACTATGATTTATGCAGGAACCTTTTGCTTCAAATATTTTCTCCTTTCTGCTTTTATCTAATCAGTGTTTCCTTTTAAGTAGATTCAGAAAATCACTTCTAGAGGTCTGCACTATGCCCTTTAATTCATTATACTTAGGTACATTTTAGGGGGATACTGTTATTTAATCAGTTGCATTAGATGCCTTCTAATCCATGATGCACCAAGACATGGTTGCTGGCACTATCTTATATAAATTGGCTTGACATAAAGAATTCTACTTTGCATTGCACACTTCAAACTTGATTCCTCCAATGCAACCGGTCTGTATAATCTGAGTAGTATCTTCTTAATGTTATCATCTTTGAAACAAAAGTTTTACTCATAAAGGTTATCATCTTTGAATACTTGTTTTCTTACTTTTCTAGCTGATCCTATGTTTATTTTCGTCTATGATTTATACTTTTTCTATGCATTCTTTAACTGGTTATATGATTTGATGTTAAGCTTTTGGATTAATTTTCCTACTTGAAGTTTCTTTGGAGCTAATTCTCGTGCGCTTGCCTTTGTTCTCAAGGTTTTATCTACACTTATCCCATTTTGAATTTATATGTGTATGCTTCTCGTATCATTATGCCGATGTTTCAACTGTCTAACATATCATATGAGCACATATTTCTATGCTTTTGCAATCAATCTCATAGCTAATTAAGTTATCCTTCTTTATAGTGATTGAGACAACCAATATCAAGTTCAATAAAAGCGAACATTACCTATTATATGCTTGTTTGGTTAATTACGCCCTCCTATAGGAATTGTTCGAGGAAGGTTGTGGGGTGATGAATGGGAGGGGTTTGTTAGTAAGACATATACAACTCTCTTCATTGTTAGTTGTTTAATTATGGGTCTACAACATCAGCTGGACTGACAGATTAGGAGTATTGGCATTAGGATTCCTAGATGGCAACCATTAAAGCTTCAATTTATCTTTAATGTCAAAACCTGATATGTGATGGGTGAACTTTAAGAAATCATGTATTTGCAAGAGAATTAAAGTTAGAAGTACGATTGAGAAAACATCCATTGGAGTTGAGCTTTTAGTTGAGAAATCATCCATTGGAATTAAAGTTATGATTTATTCATTTGCATCAAGACTAGCAGTTTTTGTATTGCTGCCTCATTCATGGTTGTAGTGGTGGAAGCATTTCTGGTCATTATAGTGGTGGATGTAAAATGGCACGAATACAAGCTATGCTGCCTCATTCATGGTTGTAGCATTTCTGTTTTTCTTATCAAAAATTGAATTTTTACAATATGCATACTTTCATTTATTCCAATTTTAAGAGAGTCTTTTCGAATTGATAACTATGTTATGAGCTATTCGGCAAAGATTACCGACATTGTTGGCCATATTTTGCTCACTATACTGCTTTTTTTCAGGATTTATGTCGAAAATGACATGCTATGGAGACTGTAGCTTATGCTGCTTGCAAATGACTCGATTCAAAGCTGGTGTTGGGCAAATGTAGTTGGTGGGAAAGAATTTTCAATTATTGTCAAAAGGTCTATATATCAGAGGATCTTTAGCTGTCATTTTTGAGGTTTTCTATTGTACCGGAAGCTTACACTTTCAACTCTTTGTACTTCCAGTTTATGAAAGAGTTTTTTTCATTGCCAAAATTAATCAAGCAATTTGTACATCACAGGAATTTGCATGTTAGTTTTTAAATTAAAATGTTAATTGCAAAATT
Source organism: Narthecium ossifragum (assembly GCA_963920575.1). Lineage (NCBI taxonomy): Eukaryota > Viridiplantae > Streptophyta > Magnoliopsida > Dioscoreales > Nartheciaceae > Narthecium > Narthecium ossifragum. The sequence goes on along the minus strand of OY986975.1, from coordinate 18,234,118 downwards.
TAGATTCAGTGACAAAAAATGTTGTCACTAAAACAAGGTATAGTGACTGGAAAATATTTGTCGCTATAAACGAATTTAGTGACAACACATTTGGTTATCACAACAAAGGCTTTCAGTGACAACAAAAGTTGGCACTGTAAGAGCATATATTATTATGAATATATTTTAAATAAATATTAACTAATAATACAGTGACAACGTCGTTTTTTGTGACGATATTAGTCGTCATAAAATAAAAGCTTTTAGTGACAATTCAGTTAGTTGTCACCATAGACGCTTTCAGTGACAACAAAACTTGTCACTGTATGAGCTTTTATTTTCATGAATATAATTTAAATAAATAAGATTTAATTATATAGTGACAAGAATTTCATTTTTAGTGACAATATTAGTCGTCACAAAATAACAACCATTAGTGACAAGGGAAGTCGTCACTAAAGAAGATGTTTTAGTGACAACATATCTCGTCACTAAAGAAGATGTTTTAGTGACGATGCAAAAACGTTGTCACTAACCTTTCAGCGACGGAGGTATAATTTGACGAGGTAAAGTCGTCACTGGACTCGTCACTGAAGAGTTTCAGTGACGAGTTTTGTACTTTTCGTGACGACTATTGTTGTCACTAAAGGCATATTTTATTGTAGTGATGGTACTAAATTTCACATTTTGTATCTGTAAAATATGCTAATTACATATTTAGTACCTTAATTTTTGATAATTATAAATTTGGTACATCAAGTATCTTAAGGTACCAATATAGTTTCTTAAGGTACAAAAGCAGGAGGCGCGCTTGGGTGCAACTTGACCAACAAGCACTGGAGGTTACCACAGTTCCAACTGCTGCAGCAATAGTAGGCTCCAGCTGCACCTAGCAGCAATAATGAAGGAGTGCCATATCCGCTATGTGCCAAGGGTGGAAAATCTGGATGCAGACAGGCTGGCAAGAGCTGCGAGGGGAACATGGTGTGCGTAATTTTGGGAAGGTCCTCAGGGGGCTGTCCAGTTGGGGGTCTCAGGGGGAGGGAGTCAGGGGATATGATTGGGTTAAACCCCTGATGTTGGTTGTTTTTCAGCTTTTCACCAGCCTTTGGCTCAACTAATCAAAAAAAAAAAAATGAAGAAGTTCGTTCCAATTTCCAGTAGTAGTTGTTGTTTGTTAATTTATCATTGGATTAGGTAGTTCAGATTGGTAGCTCAGTAATTGTTATGTATTAGGGAGGATGAGTGTTGGATTCCATATTAGTAGTTACTATGTATTGGGGAGGTTGAAGGTTGGATTCCCTATTATAAAAAGTAGATGTAACCGTTTAAATGAATGAATTACATCTCCTCCTAACTCTATTTTTCCCAAATATATTTTTTTTTAAACCGTGCATTAAACCACAAAAGAAGCATAATATAATGATGTTTAAATGATGTTCAATTTTTCTCAAATATAATTTTTTTTTCAATGGACTTTTGTTTTTGGAATCACAAAAACCCTCCTTTGATTTTTGTTCTTGACATAATGAAGCAGAATAGAAATAATAAAGAGAATGAAGTATTGGAGACAAAACAGCTCGAAGAGGTGGAAAATTTGTTGCAAATTGCTTTAAAAGAATAACGTGTATCGTCTCTCTCATTGAGAGAACCGTGCCCCAATCGTGTCAGGGGCACGGGTAAACACTAGTGTATATATATATATATATATATATATATATATAAAATAAGAACGTGGAATACATATGTAATTTAACTAATTTTTAGAGACACGTATGTAAAAATATCTATCATTATTGTGGTACCGGGAGGGTGGATGTGACAGTGATAAATGTATGTTTCAGTCAGACATCAGTGCAATAACTGCATGTCATTTGGGTGAGCGGTAATGCCCCGTTTAAACGTGGTCGTACAACCCTCAGCATCTCAGGACGGGGCCCGCGCCCTCGGGCTTATGCAAAATGGAGTGGTGCTGGCAACATCCGGACAGAAAAAGATGCACCGTCGGATATGTTTGGTTATTTATATCCAATGATGCCGCGTGATGGTACGACACTTTTTTTTTATCTTATATTTGGTTGGCGTCGGCGGAAGCACCCCGTCAGATATGGCAATCACACACAAGCAATCGTAACTAAAAACGTAAAGATTCACATAGTCCGTTGGATGGTAATCACACATGAACGCAAAGATTCACATAGTTTGGTAAATTCCCTACGTCAACGCGAGAGTTTCAGAGATGTATTCAAAATAATGATCAGCATTTCATCTCTGAGTTTCCTTTGCAAATAAAGAGTTTCAGAGTTCAACCCTGTGGTTATAACTTCATAAGGCAAGCAAATCCTATTCGCTTCCGCGTCATGTATGGTTTCCTCCTACAGGATTATGATATATATATATTCTCTATGAGAACTTGCATATTCTAGAGATATCAGGAATGAACTTAATTGAGAGTGCTTTTTCCACATACATGACATGCATTATCTTTTAGTGCCATGATCATGTTCCAAATAGTAGGTGAAACTGAAAACCGTTCGAAATGAGAAATAAGTACAAGACATGGGCACAGAGAAATTATATATGGAGAATACATAATATTTACTAGACCATCCAAGAAAGATGGATCATTACATACGCACAAAGTTGGATTATTCCACTAGCGACACACAGACACACACAAAGGTACATTATTTAGGTCCAACTTGAAGCCCAGATATGCTATTCAAAGCATACATAGTAGCGTACGTCCTTAAGCCACAGAAACAGGCACAGAAGTCTCGGTGTCCTCAGGCCAGTTAAATGCTGCTCTTTCATTGTGAACTTCTGAAATTGTATTCAAAGAGAATGATGAGAACAATATGCAATAAAGGCTATAATTTTAATTAGGGCAATATATATATATATATATATATATATATATATTATAGATTAATGAATGAAAACTTACTGTGAGTTTCAGATTGTGGCAGCATGACATATTCAGGGCAGGATGATGAGCTGCTTCCAGAGGTCACCGGGCAATCCAAAGGCTGCAATGAAAACGCGGAATAATGAAATTTAACCAGAATATTATTTGCTAATTTTGTGGACTTATTAGATTCATCAGGCTTAAGATTCTGCATGCGAATGTTCGAAAGATTCTTATATATCTCACAACCTTATAAGCGAGAGCGAGCGCGCTATATGAAATCAAGAGAATTAGGCCTGCATTTTATGGCTCTCGATTTAGATATTATTATTATCTCAAGAAGAAATGCCGAAAGTAGATCTCAAGTCATTTATAATAATTTCTTGTTGAAATTGAATTGAATTCCTCTCTTCTTCATAAAGGAAAAATGGTAAGAAAGATCTTAATTACATAATGATTATGGATTTCTTTTATGAGGTGCAATCAAATTTTTTTTGTCTAGAAAAGGGTATATATACTACTCTGCTAATTACCTTTAGGGATTTGTTAAAGCACAGATGAACTTCCCTCAGATTACCATCACGGCAAAGTAGTTCGATCGATGCTCCTGTAGAAGCTTCAATAGCAGTAACTATCTGTTTTAGACGGTATGTCTGAGCATTTGTGGGCACAACACCTGCTCTGTACAAGATGTTCTGAAGAATACAAACATTTTTAATTAGCTGATGATATATATAATCCTTTTTTTAGTCTGTTTTAAGGAATATATAATAGCTACTACTGATTATAATTTACCGAAACATCATATTTGAAGAAGATTTGAAGAGCCGTGGCGAAGTAACTGTGCTGTCCTTTGATTGTTGGGTAAGCACATCTTCCATGTTTTTCTGAATATAAGAGAATTAACAATTAATATAAAGATGTAGAAAAAAGGAAAAATGTTCATCTTAATTTTTGATGCATGGTTTCACTGAAATCAAGTAATGTGGCTTAATTAAAATGTAAGAAGAGGCTGAGAGAGAAAGAGAGTAGTACCCCACTATGTATGAAGTCCCAAATCACCAAAGGAAAAAATTTGAGGAGAAGCACAAGTAGGAACTTGTTAGTATAACTGTGAATTAAAGGATAATTAAGCAAGTGGTGATTAATTCGATGAGTTGTGAATTAATTCATACTTCATAGGCAAAAAAGTGGCCTGTCTTTCCGCAAAATTTGCTTTCCTCGCAGCTGAATGCTGGCCAGTATTGCTTCAAAGCTGGAAGCAAGCTTTTGATCTATATGCATATTTACATATAATTAATATGCAACAAAACGAAACAAGACACAAAATTTAGTTATATAAGAAAACCAATAAACTCATGACTTAGTCAATTACATGCAAAGAAAAATGAGAATTTTTAGAACCTTTGATTGATCGTAGGACGGACCGGGGCAGCATGATGGATAGGTTCCATCATTGTAGTCTGGCCAAAATCCATCTGTAACAAGTGCATAATAATAGCTATGTTATCAAGTTAATTAGCTTCTTAGTTATATATTAAGATTCTTGATGAAGGGTTTTTAGTGGAAATATCACTTACGGATGACGAATCCATCTGTAGGAGGAGAGCTGCGAGAGCATGACGGAAAGTTTCATTAGGGTTTTTTCTTTATATGTCTATGATCATAGATAGCAGGAGCTCAAATACAAGAGGAAAAAGATTCGTGTACACGAATCCCTATCGTTGGATTGAATCAAACACACATCCCGATTCAATCCAACGGTAGCTATTTTGGGTACATGGTACATGCCATGTACCCAAAACAGTGCTCATTCAAGAGGAAAGTTGACAGCTTGTGTAAACGAAATAGTACTGCATGACTATGACTTTGTATGGTCAATGCTGTTATTTGTACTTGAATTGCTCAGCACCACTTCTTAAATTTAATATTCACGTAAAATAAGCATATATGTTAATTAAAGTCCTTATTGTAAAAGAATCGCTTTTAATTATAAATTTATAGAGTCATCCTTTCCTACTATGTCAAAACACATTCAAAAGCATATTCTGTTATCCAATAAGGTATACCTGTAACATGCATGCATAAATATTAATTATCATGTGTACTTCATTGAAATAAAATTAAGAAGAGCTCGGTTATATGTGTGTAACTACCGGCAGCAAGCGTTTTGAGAGCAACACTTTTCGTTGCCACGGCAGACGGAGCCGGTCCAGGAGAGAGCCAGCTTTAAAAAATCGAACTCCGGCTCGTCAGGCCTGATCAGTCCCGGGCCAGAAATTGTAGCCTGGGAGAGGGGGAGGGCGATGGCGATGGCGAGGAGGAGAGAGAGGAGGGTAGTAGCCATGGCCATTGCTATGTAGAGCTATGTCAGTACTACTGGTGGTGTGCGTGGAGAGCTCAAAGGTGGGGTGCATGGCTATTTATAGAAGAAGCTCAATGATAGCTGATAAGAGAGAAGCAATTAAAGGAGCTGGTGAGGAGGTTTGACTGGCCCACAATTTATTTTTTTCGATGCAATCAATAAACAGTGCATATATGGTGTGGAGGAGAAAGCTTGGTACTGTTTGATGGTTGATTGATTTGGCTTGGCTCTATCAAATAATTCATGCCATCCTGCGTCACGCCGAATTATTCGGAACAAGATGCCGCATATTCCACCCAACATGGCAACATGTTCTCATCTCATATCCCGGTCTGAATGCGTGTGACACGTGACGAATTGGTAGGTGGGTAGTGAAATCTTTTTCAGTTAGTTGGCATTTCCCCTCTCTGAAGGTAATATTTGTCCAAAATATCAGATATTTCTTTGTAAGGCATTTAGGCCATCTTATTTTTTTTATACTAAAATTTTCTTTTAAGATTCCAAACATAGGGAGATTTCTCAGTGACTTCGTATTTCTAGTGATTGTTCGTATTTCCAGTGAAAAGTAACTACCAATGGAAAGTAAGTTACTTACTTTTTAGATTAAACTAATGAAAAATAACTTGTACTACAAGTTACTTTTTATGTATAAGTTATTTTTCACTATTTTTGCAATTGTATAAGTTACTTTGCATGTATACAAATTACATCTGTAAAAGTTACTTTCCATGTACAAGTTACTTTCCACTTTTTTTACAATTGTACAAGTTACTTTGCATTTTTTTGGAAAATAACTTGTAACAATTATAGAAATCATGGTAAGTTACTTTCCACTTTTTTTTTTCAATTGTACAAGTTACTTTCCATGTGTACAAGCTACATTTGTATAAGTTACTTTTCAAGTAAGTTACTTTGCATATATACAAACTACATTTGTAGAAATTACTTTCCATGTACAAGTTACTTTCCACTATTTTTGCAATTGTACAAGTTACTTTTCATTTTTTTGAAAAAAAACATGTAACAATTATGAAAATCATGGTAAGTTACTTTCCACTTTTTTGCAATTGTACAAGTTACTTTACATGTGTACGAGCTACATTTGTACAAGTTACTTTCCACTATTTTTATAATTGTATAAGTTATTTTTCATGATATTCAAGCTCGGGGTACACCTCATTTAATTAAGAATGTGGCTGCTAAGGAAATCAAGACATTATCTAAGCTAGCAGTTTCAGATTTCTCATAGAAATCAAGCATCAAAATCCGGCAGTTCTATGTTTTGTAAATAAATGCAGGTTATAAAGAATCTTGCATGCAGGTCAAAGCAAGGTTGATTTTGTACATAAGAACTATCTAGAAATCTAGAAATTATTGTGTATTACTTGCCATCCGTACAATTATTTAAAGTTATGATCTCTCTTATGGAGTTGTTTTGTGTGAACTGGATTTGTGTTTGGGATTTTTTCTGATTCAATGATGATGGTTACAGGGACACATACTTGAACTCATAGATTTATAGATACTTGAGTTTGTGAGTAAACATGCGTATTTTCCTGTTGTGCATGTATGTGCATCCTTGCCTTAGTGTTCTAAAGATCGGATGCGTTGGATTTAATTTGTTTAGTTTCCCTGAAGGTTGTTTAGTGCTGCAGGATGCAAGAAATTTTAGATGGGAGCTAGTTGAACAAATTGATTACAACTGAAAAAAACTTTTGCAGAACAAGGTACTTGTTGAGCACCAACTCAATGAAAGCTCCCTCACTGCCTCCCTCAAGCCAGATATATTTGTAATTAACACGTGCAAGAGAGAAAGATCAACTGTAACTTTCAAATGCCTACATGGACCCACGTGTCAGGTAGCGATTAAGTGGCCCATCGAAACCCTAGCCCACGCCTGAAAGCTCCCTCACTGCCTCCCTCAATCCACCACCACAAGTAGTAATAATGCAAATCATTTTTCTTCGTATTAATTTAACTGAATCATTTACTAATAAATTGATAATATTGATAAAATATGTATTATCAATCTTATGACGAGTTAGAACCGGTCATGCATGATCCCCCTTGATTTTATTTATATAATTAATATCTAATGTATAATTTATTAATCTAATGTAATCAATTTTATATAATATTCGTATTAATTTAACTGAATCATTTACTAATAAATTCAATTTTTAAAATCGAATCATCTATTAATTAAATTCAGTGGAGAAAACTATAACTAATTAAATTCAATAGTGGTGGTAGGTGATTACCCCTAAAAGATGGCTCCCAAGTTCAACTAGTGTGTATATACATATATATATATATATATATAACTTTTTTTTATTCATGTTCTTATCCCTTAAACTTTGCGTAAGCACTGGTTCCTACCATAATTAATTATACATGCCAAGCTTGCAATTAACAAATATTCATTCAAGAATCTTGAATAGAAGAAGATAAGGTCAAATTACAAAGCATGCATATGGTTCACCCAGAAATGAGTTATTTTTTTTTTAAAATCCACTTGTCTTTCGATTTAGCAATCGAGTGACACTTTTGTGTTTGTTTACAAAAACATACTAAATCCATGAATTCGGGATCAAAGTACCCCTGATAAACTCTCTCATCATTTAATCCCACCTGACACAAGTATGAGAGAGAGAAAGGAGAGATATATCTCTATATTAAGATGTGACATCGCCCATCTTCTTCTCTCGTATGAATTCCTTCATTATTTTGGAAGAAGAGAATGGAGGTATTCCATTTTTTTTGTTTTAGTGCAGTTAAATTTAGTGTTTAAGTTGACTTGGATATGATTTCTTACTTATGCGATATGAGAACACGGGGGGCGGAGGTGGCAGCGTGGAGGCCGGAGGCATCGAGGTTGAAGGCATCGAACTTGAAGGCATCGAGCTCGGAGGCAAGAGTCGAGGGAGAGAGATGAAGAGAGATGGAGATTCCTTAGTTACTTCAAATTTACAAGGGAGGAAGGAGGAAATTGTTAAGGAAGAGAGTGGGACTAGAGTTGAGTGAGAGAGTGGAGGGAGAGAGAGGATGTATTCCCTTTTTTAATACGAATATTTTCATTTTTTGAAAAAATACTTTGATATTTTGAAGAATTACTTCATTATTTTCTTTGTTGTTCCTCTTTGTGTAATAAAGAGAGGGAAGGAGGTTGCGAGTGCGGGAAGAGGGATGAATACTTCAAATTGAATTTGATCGTAAAGAACTCATTTACTTAAAAATTGAATTCGATTTTAAGTATTTCTTAACAAATAACTAAGAAATACTTCAAATAACTAACGAATCTTCATAAATAACAAAAGAATCCTTGTAAATTTTAAGTAAATAAGGAATCTCCACCACCTTCGAGGCATCGAGCCGGAGGGGAGGAGCAGGAGATGAGGACGAAAGGGAGGGGGTGGAGATGGGAGCAGGAGGCGAAGGGAGAGGTGGGGGTGGTGAAGGGGGCGGTGGAGATTATTGATTGTCTGGGCTCTACAAATAATTCATGGCACTCTGCCTCACGCTTTACGGGATTTGCAAGTGCAAAAACGTGACAACTTTGGGAGCTTCGGACGTGGATAAGAAAAAAAGTAACTTTATGCGCTATATTTTCATCAAAATTTTCTTTCACCTCCCTTAATTGAGCCAAAGGCTTGGGATCAGCATTATTATATAGGAAATTTTATACTTGTGGTTATGAAAACTTAATAAATAACATATATACTTCTATATTTTTTTATATATTATATATATACACCTCCAAATTATCTAAAAAAATTCACTGACATACCCCCCTCAGTCCTCACGTCATTAAAAAAATCATATAAAATGATCATTTTACACTTATTCATATTTATTAGAATTTAACAAATAAGTATAGGTTAAAGTCAAAATGATCATTTTATATCTTCTTCTTCTAACGCCGTGAGGACGGACGGTATATATATAATATAAAAGAACGTGGAATACATGTAATTTAACTAACTTTTAGAGAGATCATTTTATATCTTCTTCTTCTAACGCCGTGAGGACGGACGGTATATATATAATATAGAAGAACGTGGAATACATATGTAATTTAACTAATTTTTAGAGACACATGTATAAAAAATTCTATTATTATTGTGGTAGTGGATGGCAGTGATAAATGTCTGTTTCAGTCAGACATGAGTGCAATAACTGTGCCATTTGGGTGAGCAGTAATGCCACCCCAATTTAACCCTCTGACGTCTCAGGACGGGGCCTCGCCCTCGGCCTTATCCAAAAAAGAAAGGTGCTAAGAACATCTACATCAGGGGTGTACTTGAATAACCCGTTTCGATCTGAAAAATTAATCCGATTTGAATCTTAACAGGCGGGTCATAAGGTAGTCGTGAATGGGTCGATTCGTTACAATAATATCGGGTCGGGTAATGAGTGTTTAAGTTTTTGCTTAACGGGTAACCCGTTTTACCCGTTTAGAATAAAGGTTATTTACAAATTACAAGTATATATATATTATATATCTAATTAATTTCCAAGTTAATTGGAAGTTGGAACTTACATTGAAAACTTTATATTTCTTCATGTGACACAACTGAGATTTACGTGCTTATGTTGTTTGAATTTTGAATAAATAGATTGTAATTTAAAACTTTATATTTATTCATGTGGTACGGGTTAATGGGTTACATGTACCTGTTTACATGTTAGCCTGTTGACCCGTTAACCTGTTAATATGTTGATAAATTAACAGGTTAACGGGCGGGTCATAAAGTGCTAAAAAATTAACGAGTCGGGTCCGACCCGACCCGTTAACCTGTTGACCCGACCCGTTGTACACCCCTAATCTACATTGACCCCCCACCAACACCGATATGTTTGGCTATCTGTACCATATGTTTGGTTGGCGTCGACGGAAGCACCTGGTCAGATGTAGCAATCACACATCAACAATCATATTTAAAAACATAAACATTCATGTAGTTGAGTAATCTATTATATAAGATAAAGTTGTATGAGTCATAATCTGATTCATATATTTTCTCACACGTGACAGCTGAGTCATAGAAAAAGAGAAACATGTGGCAACTGAGTCATAGAGACGAGAAGAGAGAGGGACAGTGGAGATGGATGGTTAGGAGGGTATCGGGGTTGAGTGGTTACCCGTGCCAGCTCAATTAATTGAGCCAAAGGCTTGGGATTAGCATTATTATATAGGGCATTTTATACTTTTGGTTATGAAAACTTTTAATAAATTACATATGTACTTCTATATTTTTTATATTATATATATACACCCGTAAATATAAAAAAATTCACGACATACTCCCTCAGTCCTCACGTCATTAAAAAAGTCCTATAAAATAATCATTTTGCATTTATCCATATTTATTAGGATTTAACATATAAGTATAGGCTAAAGTCAAAATGGTCATTGAGACGAGACGGTATGTTCTGAATTTTTCAACATTTACTGGGGTATATATATAATATAGAAGAACGTGAAATACATATGTAATTTAACTAATTTTTAGAGACACATGTATAAAAAATTCTATTATTATTGTGATAGTGGATGCCAGTGATAAATGTCCGTTTCAGTCAGACATGAGTGCAATAACTGTGCCATTTGGGTGAGCAGTAAGGCCCCCCCCCCCCCCTACGGGGTCCCCCCCACCCCACATTTACGGGGTGTGCTAAGAACATCTACATTGAACAAGATGCACCGACACAACCCTACAAGACCGATATGTTTGGTTATTTGTACCATATGTTTGGTTGGCGTCAGCGGAAGCACCTGGTCAGATGTAGCAATCACACATAAGCAATCGTATCTAAAAACGTAAACATTCACGTAGCTTGGTAAATTCCCTGCGTCAACGGCGACAAGGGGGGCCGGATTTTATTATTAAGTCAAAAGACGTATACTAATCACCCTGCTGGAAGCGATCGATGTATTCAAAATAATTAATGATCATTATTTCATCTCTGAGTTTGCTTTGCAAATAAAGAGTTTCAGAGTTCAACCCCGATCGGTGGTTATATGTTGATAAGGCAAGCAAATCCTATTCCCTTTCGCATCATGTATGGTTTCCTCCTACAGGATTATAATATATCCGAACTTGCATATTCTAGAGATATCGGGAATCAAATCAGTTGGCGAAGGGTAAACGTGAACCACTCTATGGGAGAGACAACTAGATTTCTCAAGAGGAGAAAGCAAATCCTAATTCTCATTCATAAAAAACTATCTGTTACAAACCCTAAAACCTCCTTTTATAAGTTCAAGGAGAGACCAGACCAACTCATACATGGACTCAAATATGAATTAATCTAATCCAAGTAACTAAATCCGGAATTCAAAGAGGAGAAAACCGACTAGAAATAGGAAATTTGCTAAAAATAGAAAGACCGAAAAAACTGTCTAAAAAGAAAAGTTTTTCACTAAAACGGAATTTTAAGTCAAATGAAAAGGAATCTGGTGATTTGGAGGTCAAGGTCATGGAGAGATCTTCGATCTCCGATGAATCTCCTGGGGCTCGTCGAGCCGGTCGAATCGACTGGTCGCACGCCCCGATCGGACATCGTGGTCAAACGTTATACCCATCCGACGGTCGTGGTCGTACGGAGATCTGAGTCGAACGGATAGAGATCCGGATCGTCTAGGGATCTGCTCCGGATCGGACTCGGTCATGTCTGGGCATGGTCCTGCATCATTAGTTGAGAGTGCCTTTTCCATTTTCCACATACAAGACAAGACATGCCTTATATTTTCCAAATAGTGGGTGAGCTATGATCATGTTCCAAATAGTGGCCGGGTGAAACTGAAAGCTGATCGAAATGAGAAATAACAAGACATGGGCACAGAGAAATCATATAGGGAGAATACATGCATAATATTTACTAGACCATCTAAGAAAGATGGATCATTACATAAACACAAAGTTGGATTATTCCACTAGAAACACACACACACACACACACAAAAGGTGCATTATTTAGGAGGTCCAACTTGAAGCCTAGATATGCTATTCAAAGCATACATAGTAGCGCACGTCCTCAAGCCACAGAAACAAGCACAGAAGTCTTGGTGTCCTCAGGCCAGTTAAATGCTCTTTCATGGTGAACTTCTGAAAATGTATTCAAAGAGAATGATGAGAACAATATATTTTTAATTAGGGATATATATATATATATATATATATATTCTAGATTAATGAATGAAAACTTAATTACCGTGAGTTTCAGATTGTGGCAGCATGACATATTCAGGGCAGGATGATGAGCTGCTTCCAGAGGTCACCGGGCAATCCATAGGCTGCAATGAAAAATGGTAAGAAAAATCCTAATTAATTATATACATAATGATTGTGGGTTTCTTCTTCTAATTAACTCGATCGATCTCTTAGAAAAAAAAGAAGATTGACAATATATAATTACCTTAAGGGATTTGTTAAAGCACAAATGAACTTCCCTCAGATTAGCATCACTGCAAAGTAGTTCGATCGATGCTCCTGTAGAAGATTCAATAGCAGTAGCTATCTGTTTTAGACTGTATGTCTGAGCATTTGTGGGCACAACACCTGCTTTGTACAAGATGTTCTGAAGAATACAAACATTTTTAATTAGCTAATGATATATATAATCCTTGTTTTAGTCTGTTATAAGGAATATATAATAGCTACTACTGATTATAATTTACCGAAACATCATATTTAAAGAAGATTTGAAGAGCCGTGGCGAAGTAGCTGTGCTGTCCTTTGATTGTTGGGTAAGCACATCTTCCATGTTTTTCTGAATATATAAGAGAATTAACAATTAATATAAAGATGTAGAAAACAGGAAAAATGTTCATCTTAATTCGTTATGCATGGTTTCACTGAAATCTCAAGTAATTAATGTGGCTTAATTAAAATGTACGTAAGAAGCTAGAGGTTGAGAGAGAAAGAGTAGTAGTAGTAGTACCCCACTATGTATGAAGTCCCAAATCACCAAAGGAAAATATTTGAGGAGGCCGGGGAAGCACATGAAGTAGGAACTTGTGTTAGTATAACTTGTGAATTAAAGGATAATTAATTCGATGAGTTGTGAATTCATTCATACTTCATAGGCAAAAAAGTGGCCGGTCTTTCCATCGCAAAATTTTCTATCCTCGCAGCTGAATGCTGGCCAGTAGTGCCTCAAAGCTGGAAGCAAGTTTTTGATCTATATGCATATTTACATATAATTAATATGCAACAAAACGAAACAATTAAGACGTCCAAAATTTAGTTATATAAGAAAACCAATAATTAAACTCATGACTAATTTGTCAAATATTACATGCAAAGAAAGATGAGAATTTTTACAACCTTTGATTGATCGTAGGACGGACCGGGGCAGCATGTTGGATAGGTTCCATCATTGTAGTCTGGCCAAAATCCATCTGTAACAAGTGCATAATAATAGCTATGTTATCAAGTTAATTAGCTTCTTAGTTATTAATTAAGATTCTTGATGATCGAAGGGCTTTTAGTTGAAATATGATCACTTACGGATGGCGAATCCATCTGTAGGAGGAGAGCTGCGAGAGCATGACAGAAAGTTTCATTAGGGTTTTTTCTTTATATGTATATGATCATAACAGCAGGAGCTCAAATATGAGCAGGAGCTCAAATATAAGAGGAAAGCAGACAGATTCAGACAGCGTGAGTAAACGAAACAGTACCACATGACTATGACTTACTTTGTACGGTCAATACTTTTATTTTTATTTTCCTTTATACCGCACCGTCGATTCAATATCCACATGTAATAGTATATATCTACCTTATAAGGAGCAAAAACGGTTACAATCGTTTACCTCTTATTAGTTATTTACATGTATATTTTCCTAAGTTAACTTTGTATATTTTTATCATATTCCGTAGGCTAGTTTTAAATATACATCCTTATAATCATAAGCCAGGAGATTAGTTTTAAATATACATACTTATCTACCTTATAAGATCCAAGGGTAGTTACTTTTATGACTCATCATCTGAGTCATAAACTTATACACACATTGCATACACATGGTATAAAATTATAATTAAATAAACAAAAAAAGGATAGTGGCTGATGTGGCGTAAGTTATAATAGAGATAGTGGGGGCGGGCAATTAGCCGTGCCAGGTGACACGGGCCCACCACCTAGTATATATATATATATATATGTTAATTAGAGTTCTTATATTATTATAAAAGGATCACTTTTAACTTTAAACTCATTGACCCCGTTTGGTCAAGGAATAGATAACCCGGGATAACTTTTATCCTATATTAAAGGAGGAATATTCCTCTTATCCCACACTTTATCCCCAAACACTCATTATAAATTTATCCCCAATTCACCTACTATTCTTTTTATTTATTTTTATTCCAAGTAATCATTACTACTTAACGCTGGACTCATCCTTTCCTGCCAAGGGCGGAGCTATGAATTTTTTCTGCCCTGGCTAAAGGGAAAAAAAAATCACTAATTTATCTACTTAATTTGGTAACCGTAATTACACAAATGCACTAGATACCAAGCTCTTGAATATGAAAAACCAACAATAGGATAGCATGAAACGTATCCAAAATCCCTAACTTTTCACTTTCCTTGACTTTCCCTAATAGAAAGGCAGGGATGGAAGAGTGAGGAGATGATCTGTCGACAAAAATCCTACTCTTTTCCTTGGGTTTCCCGAATAGAGAGGCAATGGCTAGGGGTGGGAGAGGGGAAGAGATGAGCCCTAGTTTTCTCCTTGGGTTTTTGGAGAAGAGAAGGTCCCTGCCTCTAAAATCATGGAAGAGAGTTGAGAGATGATGTCACATGTGAGTTGTGGACAATGGGTGGGCCATGTGGACCATATCCCCTAGCTTAGTCTGAACCGTGGAAGAAGAGAGTTAGAGAGGTGATGTCACATGTGGACTGTGAATAGTGGGTGGGCCATATGAACCATGTAGACCATGTGGATTAAAATATAAATTATAGCTAGTTTGACCCAAAATTATCTAATTTTGACATGGGCTACAACCCACCTTAGCCTTCACTGTAGCTCCGCCCCTGTTTCCTGCTATGTCAGTCAAAACACGTATGGTTAAACTGTTCAAAAGAATATATATTCTGTTACCCAATAAGGTATACCCGTAACATAAATATATAAATATTAATTATCACGTGTACTCAGGGGCGGACCCATGCACAAATCAGGGGGGCCTGCCCCCCCTCCCTCTTTTTTGTGAGAAAGCTTGGTAATGTTTGATGGTTGATTGATTTGGCTCGGCTCTATCAAATAATTCTTGCCATCGTGCTTCACGCCGATCGAGTAATTCGGGACAAGATGCCGCATATTCCACCCAACATGCCATCCTGTGACACGTGACGACGTGGTAGGTCGGTGGCGGAATTTTTCCGGCTTTTTGCGTTTCCATATCTTTTTTTTTTTTTTTTAAGTTTGATACCTTCGATGACTTTTTTTTTTATTTAACTTCATTGCACTTTTAAATTTACAAAACCAGTCTATTTTTGTGTTTGTTTACATGATAAACCAAAATTTTTTTTTAGAACAAAAATGCCCTTCCATGCTAACCTCTTCGACGCTCAACCAGTTCTACTATGGCCCCTCCATCCTTCCGACGCCGCCGCAGCTGCCCCGCCAGAAGGGCTCCAGTGCGGCGGGATTCGACAGGGGCGTCGACTGCGCGCCATACAAACTCTGGTGCGCCATCTTCAAGACTGTCACCATTGTCCTCATCGGCCTGGCAATCCTCGTCGTCGTCGTCTGGCTGGCCAACCAGCCCGAGGCCCTCAAGGTCTACGTGGAGAACGCCACCCTCGGCCGCTTCGACCTCACCGGGAACGGGACGCTGTACTTCGACCTCGCCGCCAACGTCAGCGTCCAGATTTCCAACAATAAGTACGACCTCTACTACGAGCACCTCGAGGCCGACGCCTACTACGAAGGCGCGCGGTTCAGCCACATACCACTGCCGACCATGAGGCAGCGGCGCAAGAACACCACAGTGGCGTACCTGACGTTCCGGGGCCAGGCGGTGGTCGGAGATTCGGTGGCGGTGACTTACGGCACGGAGAGAGAGAGAGAGAGCGAGGTCGGGGGAGGTCGAGGGAGAGAGAGAGCGAGGTCGGGGGGAGAGAGAGCGAGGCCGGCGGGAGAGAGAAAGCGAGGCTGGTGGGAGAGAGAGAGTGAGGTCAGGGAGCCGCCTTGAACACCCTCCTGCACCGGCGTGCAACCCCGACGCCGTTCGATCTCCCTGAGCTTCGTCGCCGTCTGCGGGAGCACCGTTGATGCTTCTCTCTCCCGAACACCCTCCTGCGCCGCGCGTGCAACCCTGACGCCGTTCGATCTCCCCGAGCTTCATCGCCGTTCGCGGGAGCGCCGAGTTCCAGAAGCTCCTCCCCATCTCTCCTCCAACGTCCACCGACGACGAAGCTCCATTTTTTCCTCTGTTTCTCTCTCTCTCTTCTCCGTCGCCTCCTCTCCTCTGCTTTCTCCTCTGTTTCTCTCTCTCTCTTCTCCGTCACTCCTCCCCTCCGACGCTCGTGTGCACCCACTGCTTGCATCGCAACTCGCACCCAACTGCTTACAACGAGGACATTTTGCCGTTGTCTCCCGCCGTTCGCCGTCGCGCCAACATCGTCGCCGCCAGAGATGCTTGAGCTCGAGGACGTTCGCTCGACGCTCGAGCTCGAGGACATCGGTTCGCTCGCTCGACGCTTGAGCTCGAGTTGCTCGACGCCCGGCTGACCTCGGAGAGAAACTACGGCCTCTTCTTCCCCACCGAAGAGAAGGTCTACGACATCCGCATGACAGAGGTCTACGACATCCAGTTCACCTCAAGGCCTCAACGGCGAAGGTCTCGGCAACGGCGAAGGCGGGCTAAATCCGCATGGCAGAGGTCGGGGGGAGAGAGAGCGAGGTCGGGGGGGGGGAGAGAGTGAGGCCGGCGGGAGAGAGAGTGGAGGAAGGGCATTTTTGTCCTAAAAAAAAATTTGGCTTATCAAGTAAACAAACACAAAAATGGACTGGTTTTGTAAATTTGAAAGTGGAATGGATTTAAAAAAAAACACTCTACCTTCGATCACTGAAATAACTATTATACCCTTAACTTATATCATGACAACATACATGGCATGGCATTTAATGCGACGTCGATGACAATTAGAGAAGACCACTGTCCTGTGAATGTCAGGGGATATTAATTACCCCACACGTGGCAAGCAACATGTTTCTCATGCGTGGTTAGGTGAGTTTCTATGCGTCGTTATGTGAGTTTCGATGTGTGTTTCTACGCGCGTTTGCTAGGGGTGTGCAACGGGTCGGGTCACAAGTAAATGGGTGCGGGTCGGACCCGACCCGTTAATTTTGCACACCCTTGTGACCCGCCCATTAACATGCTATTTTTTAACAGGTAAACAAGTAAACGGGTTAACAGGTAAATGGGTAAACAGGTACAGGTTAACCCGTTTAACCTGCTATTTTTTCAGGATTCTAGGATGATTTCTCAACATTATTCATATCTCTAATTAGCCACCTTCCAAACAAAAAAGCTAAAGCACACTATTTGCTTGAGTACAACATAAGAAGGCAGTAGTATTGACATTTCAGGACTGAAAATAATTTCAGCATAGATATCACGAAATATAATTTTTTTTAAATTTATTTTAATTTTAACAGGTAAACGGGTTAACCCGTTAATAAAAAAATGAATACCCATTGCCCAACCCGTTTTTCAACATAACGGGTCGGGTTCGACCCGACCCGTTTTTTACCACCTCATGACCCGCCCGTTAAGGCTCGGGTCGGGTGTTTTGACCGGGTCGAAACGGGTTACCCAACCCGTTGCACACCCCTAGCATTTGCAGTTATAATGGCAATACAAATGATGTGGCATGGCATTTAATGTGACCGGAAGCGTGAGAAGACTAGTGTCCTGCGAATGCAAGGGGATATTAATTACCCCACACGTGATAAGCAAAGATTAAAGTTAGAAAATACGGATGGTGTTCCGTGACATGCCGATATAGCCAGTCTATTTTTGGTTAGATCGTGGCAGACACATGCACCCGCCAAATTTATCAACAATTACGGTGAATGTTACATATTTTATATTTTAGATTGAAATGTGATATTAATCCTACTGTATTAAATTCAACTTACGATTATTTCTTGTTAATAGAGCGTTTAATCATGACTTTGAATGAATATGGCGCTGCAAAATTCAAAAAGAGAACTCCGACCCAAGGCCAGTCGACTGTACGTAGCGTCACTTCGCTCGTACCATTATAGTAATAGCTCATGTCCATTTGAATCTTATAGTAATAGCTCACGTCCGAAGGAATGTTTTTCTGAATGTCTTGCGTTATGGTAACCGGTTTTATTCGTATAACTCTCATTAGCTATATTATAACATCATAGATTTTTTTGATCTCATACCCCAAAGATCGCAAAAAAAGATCGCAAAATTGATACCCGGTCATTGTTTTTTACAATCTGATATCCCTCGGCCACTAAAACTACCATCATGCCCTCACTTTTCACCATCACAGCATACATGCATACCATGCCACATGATATGACATGGCATGGATAATTAAAAAATAATAAAAAATACTAGTGGTGCTTCGGAAGTCATCGACAACATTAATTCCCCAGCACGTGGCAAGCAACGATAGACGACGGTGTACGGCGGTGTCAGCATTAAATGCGTCTTTTAACTACGCGTAGAAATTTTCGCGCGTAGCTAACAAACGCGGATAAAAAACTAACATCATACGCATATATGATTTTCCACGCGTGGTTATCACTATACGCGCGTACAAAGTATGCTAATGTCGTACGTAAATAATACACGCGTTTATCGAAAGTCACGGGGGATATTAATTACCCCACACGTGGCAAACACCGATTAGCCAACCGGTACGGCGGTGTCAGCCGACTTCAATTCGAAACGTCGCGTCAGATAAATACGTATAAAAAATGATTTATATGCGCCTTTTTAAATCCGCATACTCACCGTTTCAAAGCGGAGATCAAAAGATTGAGAGAGATCGAGAGATCGCAATAGAGAAAAGGGGTTTCTGAGTTCATCCCCTTCGATTTTCATTTTCACGTGTGGTTATAACTATACGCGCGTAGGAAGTATGCTAATCTCGCATGAAAATAATACTCATGTTTCTCGAAAGTCACGGGGTACATGAATTAGCCCACACATGACAACCACCGATTAGCCAACCGGTACGGTGGTGACACTGCCGACCTTTTGTTTCGAATGGACGTCGGCAGTGGCAAAACCAAGATGAGACTTCAGGGGGGCGAAATCTAAAACAAAATGATCAAATTTTTTTTCTTCTAAGTAATGCAAAAGGTACCTTAGAATTACAATATCGAACGTTAAGGAATAAAAACAATACAAATATTAAAATATATGTACCGTACTATATGTTGCGATTGAGAGGTGGAAGTTGGATCCTACGCTTTTGCATTTTTTGAAAATATTGCAAAATGATTTCATTCTTAATAGTTTCAAAAAGTTCCCACTCGATATATACTACCATGCAATCATTCATCCAGTCATCTCCCATCTTATTACGCAAATCATACTTGATAATTTTCATCGAATAGAAGACTCTCTCAACAGTTGCAGTCGCAATTGGTAAGACCAATGCCAACTCAATAAGAAGATAAACCAATGAAAATAGAGCATTTTTTCTAGTCTCAACCATCTTCACAGCAAGACTTCCAATATCTTGAATTCCAGAAAATTCATCATTTCTTCTAACATCTATAATGTAGGTGTTAAGCTAATCTCTAAGAATCATACGATCAGCTACTGTAAAATCCTCTGGATAAAGTTCAGCAAGACGACATAACCTAGCATGGTTAAATGCTGAGAATGAGTTTCTTAGATCAAGGCATGCTATGCAAAGAAGTAACTCCGTACTTGCTTCGGTGAAACGATGATTCATCTCTTAAGCAATCAAATCAATAACTTAGAAAAACACTTCAACACGAAAATGGTGCATATAACTAATACTTTCCCCTCCACACCTCGAACGACTGTGAGTTTGTATAATATTTTTCATATTGAGTACACTAATAAAATTATCGATACAAAAAGTTTTGACTTCTCCCAAAAATTTATTCCATTTTGTCTCCCTCAAATCTTGCAACCGTTTCTTCACTACTACAACCAAACTCATAGCATTCACTATGTCTTAATCCTTTCGCTGCAAGATCTATGGCAATTCATTCGTAATTTCCATTATATTTCTCATCAAATGCATAGTGAATACAAACTCAAAGCTTTCCATCTTATCCATCAGAGGGGTCGTGACTCGTGGAGGAAGTGAAGGGTGGGGGGTTGCCAAGGGGGGGCGGTCGCCCCCCCTCGTTCCGCCACTGGACGTCGGCTGACACCGTCGTACCGGTTGGCTAAGTGGTGCTTGTCACGTGTGGGGTAATTAATGCCCCCCGTGACTTTCGAGAAACGCGAGTATTGTTTTCGTGCGACATTAATATATTTTCTACGCGCGTATAGTGATAACCACGTGTGGAAAATCATATATGCGTATGATGTTAGTCTTTTATTCGTATTTGTTAACTTCATGCGTAAATTTCTGCGCGTAGTTAAAGACGCATTTAATGCGAGCGCACGACAAGTCTTCTCACGCATTTAATGCTGACACCGCCGTACGCCGTCGCCAATCATTGCTTGCCATGTGACAGGGAATTAATGTCATCGGTGACTTCCGAAGCAACAATGGTATTTATTATTATTTTTTAACTATGCATGCCATGCCATGTGGCATGGCATGCATGTATGTTGCGATGATGAAAAGTGAGGGTAGGATGGTAATTTCAATGGTTGAGTGGTATCAGATTACAAAAAAAATAGTGAAGGGGTATCATATCGCAAAAGTGATCTCTGGAGCTATGAGATCGCAAAAAATTCTCAACATCATGGTTGTCATTTAAGGTGGATGAGATGACCGTCTCCAAGTCGCGAGTGAGTGCTTTATATATATATCGTCGTGAGACCCATGTGGGGGATTTTTTTGCCAAAATGGACCTCCAGTGTTCTTTTTTTTTTGTACTTTAAGACCACATGCCTAGTTTGTTTGCAGAATAAGACCCCGAGCTTCTTTTATTTCATTTCTACCCCTGCCTCACATCGTGAGGAGATCACGACCCCGGAAATGACGGTGTGCGCTCACGACGTGGTGGCGATGAGCATGAGGAGATCACGTTGGATTAAAAATTAGATGACCATGCCATGTCATGTGACATGGCCATCCTATGGGATGTGAGGCAGGGTAGAAATAGAATAAAAGAAGTTAGTGGTCCTATTATGTAAACAAACGAGGCATGTGACTTTAAAATGTAAAAAATAAACATTGAACGTCCATTTTGGTATTAAAAAAAAAAATCATGTGAGTGGATGAGTTATTAGTGGTTGTTGTGAGGCCCATGTGGGTGGGTGGGGAGTTTATTAGTAATGTGATGACTGTTTCAAAATCACGTGTCAGTACTTTATATATATGGCTCTGAGGCCCATGATGTGGGTGAGTTATTAGTAATGTAACACCAGTACTAATCAGGATGGAGACTTGATCGAGGTGACTTGATTAAGATGACAATATTTATTCCCTACATATTACGAATCCTTACGAAAGGAAAGTAAAATCATCAAAACACAAGAAATACCCATATTTTTAACTAATATCTTAATATTTCATAGGATTCCCGTTAACAGGATAGTGGTCTGAGCTTTGACATGAAATGAAAAGGAAAAAACAAAACAGACTTACTTTGATAAATCAGTGAATTTAATACACAAAAAACGACACACAAGTTAGATCCTCAGAATCCGTGGACGACAAATCTTCAAAATAATATGGAATTACAAAATTCATGATGCTCATTTAGTCCCGTATATGAGATTGAATTGAAAATTCATTAGGAGATATATATATAGCCCATAAGACGCTCCAAGTCACATTAGTGGCAACTTTTACAAGCCACAAATAAAAAAGAAAAAAGTTTGTGAATTCCGAAGGATACTAAGGGGCTGAGAGCTCGGATACCTGTTCTTCACCGTCACCCTGTTGAGCCGCCTATAGTCTATGCAAAGTCGAAGGGTACCATCCTTCTTCTTTGCGAACAACACTGGCGCCCCCCAGAGAGACATGCTGGGACGGATGAAACCTCTGCTGGTAAGCTCGTCTAGCTGGTTCCTCAACTCACTCTGCTATGCTGGTGCCATCCTGAAGGCTGGGAGAGAGATCGGTGTGGTATCTGGTACTAGGTCGATCTCAAAATCAACCTCTCTGGGCGGCGAAAGCCCTGGTAACACCTCGGGAAACACGTCGGTGTAGTCGCACACGATCCTGGGAAAACTGCTCTACTGCACTCCCTCAGAACCGAATAGGGACAGACTAGCCAATAAGGCTGAGAGCTCGCTGCCACGCCAAAGAAATCGGCTGAGAACCGATCCCCCAACAACACAAGTTGTCCCATCGGGTGTCCAAGCGACCACCCTCCGGCGACCATAGTCGATGATAGCTCGGTATGCTGTTAACCAGTCCATACCGAGTATCACATCGAAGCCCGTCATGTCTAGCACCCGCAGGTCTCGACAGACACGGAGGCCTCCAACCTCCAAAGAACAAGATCGGCAAACCCGGTCTACCCTAGTTGTCCCGCCGATCGGTGAGTCTACAGACTGTGCCACCTCTAGCCAACTCGTCTTTAATCCTAGCGATGCCACACACATGCTAGCAACATAGGAATGAGACGCCCCAGAGTCTATCAGCACATCTACTAAAGATCTTCAGTGTTCTCGAAGATCGACCTCCGCACCGGCTACCACCAATTGAGGGTTCGGGAATGCGACATCCCGAAGACGGCTTTTCGGACTCGGTACGGCCTGTACGAGTTCGTGGTGATGCCGTTTGGGCTGATGAACGCACCAGCAGCGTTCATGGATCTCATGCAGAGGATCTTCCGGCCTTTTCCGGCCTTTCCTAGACGAGTTCGTGGTGGTGTTCGTCGACGACATTCTCATCTACTCTCGGTCAGAGGCGGAGCACGAGCGACACTTGGCGATAGTGTTGCAGCTACTTCGGGAGCACATCACGATGGACTTCGTGACCGGGCTACCGAGATCTCCTAGGGGGAATGACGCGATTTGGGTCATCGTTGATCGATTGACCAAATCGACGCACTTCCTGCCTATGCGGACGACAGACTCGACTGACAGGTTGGGCAGTTTGTACGTCCGAGAGGTAGTCAGACTACACGGGGTTCCAGTTTCTATCGTATCAGACCGTGACCCCAGTTTCACCAGCAGATTCTGGTGGGGCTTTCAGGAGGCAGTTGGCACACTTCTGACGTTCAGTATGGTGTTTCATCCACAGACAGACGGGCAGTCAGAGCGGACGATCCAGATCTTGGAGGACATGCTTAGAGCATGTGTCCTCGTCGTAGGAGGCAGCTGGGAGGAGCACGTTCCCTTGGTGGAGTTCGCCTACAACAACAGCTACCAATCCAGTCTTGGAGTAGCACCTTTCGAGGCGTTGTACGGTAGGCCGTGTCATTCCCCAGTTTGCTGGACAGAGGTTGGAGAGGCGTCACTCACCGGTCCAGACATCGTCAGGAGGTCGTCAAAGAGATTAGTGCAGATCAGGCAGAGGCTTCTGAGCGCTCAGAGCCGGCAGAAGAGCTATGCAGATCAGAGACGACGATCGCTTGAGTTCGTAATTGGCGACAGTGTGTTCCTGCGGGCAGCACCGTACAGAGGGTCTGTCAGGTTTGGCAGCGGGGGCAAGTTGGCTCCGAGGTTCGTCGGGCCGTTTGAGATCCCAGAGAGGGTCGGCGAGGTAGCCTACCGCTTGGACCTTCCTCAGCACATGTCAGCTGTGCACCCGACTTTTCACGTGTCGATGCTGAGGAAGTACCACCCCGACCCATCGCATGTCATCAGAGTGGATGACATCGAACTTGAGTCAGACGCGACGTTCGTTGAGCAGCCTATTCGAGAACTTGACCGGAGGGATCAGGTCTTGCGGGGCAAGACGATTCCCTTGGTCAAGGTACTATGGAGGCACAGAGGCGTCGAGGAGATGACCTGGGAGCGCGAGGTGCGCATGCGGCAGGAGTATCCGCACTTGTTCCCTTCTCGAGGTAACTTTTATCCTGTCTTCTAGTGTAGTTGTTTCTTTTGTTTCCGAACCCTACTTTTATCGAATCTCGAGACGAGATTTCTTTTAAGGGTATTAGGATGTGAGGACCCGTCCCTCTACTCCTGTGGCTCGCTGTGGACCGCAAGGGCAATTTGGTAAATTGCGCATTGTCGGCTTGTTTCACACTCGCGTGTGCACACACTGACCATGTTTGTGGTAATGTTTGGCTAGAATAGTTAGTGGGACCCGGAATCAAAAGATCCAGGCTTGGGCTTGAGTTCTTGCCCAAGTTTAGCTTTTTGCACAAATAAGATCGATCTTCTTGGGCTAAGAGATCAATCTCCTTGTACCAGAAAGTCAAGCTGAGTTCGTCATGAGAGATCGATCTTCTTTTGATAAAAGATCAATCCCTCATAGGTCGGTTCGTCCGCCTATAAAGCGGACTCAGCGGATTTTCTTAAATCATTTTGAAATCCGTGGATCTTGAGCTCAGATCTGTCGATTTTGAAGGAGCTTGAGGAAGATCCAAGGCCTAGTAGCTTGGATTGAAGCTGCTATTGCATAAGTAGGGATCCTACCTACATCTTTTCGGGTTTTTGAAAGTTTTTCCGGTTCGTGGTTGATCTTTTGCTTAGACCTGTAGATATATATGTTGGTTTTCCATGATTTCACCGGTTTTGGACTCATGGTCCCTTGATCTACCAGATCCCAGAGTTTTAGGGGGTTTGGTAGCGTTTTCCGGCGGTATTTCTCGCCGTCTGGTCGCCGGAGAACCCATCCGGATCGATCCTTCCTCTGGAAGGATCGATCCCTCTGGGTTGGTCATGCTTCGCCCGATGAAGGATCGATCCTTTGCTTGGAGATGATCGATCCTGGGTCTTGGGTAGCATGGTTACCCTGCGTCGCGAGGAGGATCGATCTTCCTGGGAGGAAGGATCGATCTTTCTTGGCGCGACAAGAAGGGTGCCCTCTGTCTCGAGAAAGATCGATCTTCTTGGGAGGAAGGATTGATCTTCTTTAGCTCGACAGTGAGGGAAGGCTCTCTGTTACTTAAAAGATCGATCTTTTCTTAGGAAAAGATCGATCCTTTAGTAGCAGAGAGGATTTTTCATGGCTTTTGCCCGCGGGGCTTGGTATGTCGGTTTTCCCTTACAGCTTTATACCTTGTACATATGTTTAAGCATGTTAGCCCTATAATAGGGGAAGTGGTGAACCGGGGGAGTGATGACTCCCGGGATGTTTAGAATAAGCAGGCAGGTAGCCCTACAGCTTTCCTTAGCCTTGCATGCCGGCGTGCACCGAGGGCTTTATCTGTGATATCTGTGAGCTGTTGTTTGCGGGGCTGCTTCCCGATGCAGGTGTTGTGGTGGACTGCTGGCAGTTTGTGGTGGTACTACTGCAGCAGCTCCTAGACCTTACTTACCTGTTCACCACCCGGGGCCAGCAGGGTGTCATGCCCAGATCTTGTTATTTATATCATCACATATTGTTGCATGCTTACATGTTTTATCCTACGCATGTTCATAGCATGTATTGTGTTGCGCATTAGATGCATAAGAGTAGGCGTTGGCGATGGGTTGTTCGCCGATCCGGGGCTTTCGGGTAGTCCGGATCTAGCTCTAGGACCGTTGTGGGTAGCTTGGTCCAGGACTCGATTTGTAGTATTCAGTCATTTTCGATGATAGGGTTAGATGACCTGAATACATGTTGTTTGATGTTTAAAGGTCGTGTCGGCCTCGAGTCGAGTCCTGAGGTGTAGCCGGTGTCCGACTGTCGCGCCCCGACCCGCGAAAGCCCAACCGGGCCCGGCGAAGCGAACCGGAACCTAACGAAACGCGGAAAAAGCTTGCGAGGGTTCCCTCTAACCTATTGGTCTCCCTAACAATTCACCAAAAGCACCCTCAATTAAAAGACATTAATTTAATGAAACCTCGGATCATAGATTTTCAAACCCAAAAAGATTTAATATGCATATCCTCGGAGAGGGGAAGATTCAAATACAACATTACTCCAGTAGGAGACTATCTAACATAGGGTAAAAGCAGTAAATGATCACCACCTCTCAGACTCCGTCTGGCGCCGCCGCACCGTCGACCAACTGCCCGGTAGGGGCCACCAAAGAGGAGCTAACGCCTGCACCTGCAAAACGCAGCCCGGGTAGGATTGAGCATAAAGCTCAGCAGAGACACTACACTACGACACTCACAAGTAAGGGCCTTAGTGTAATTTCTGGGTTTTATGTAAATTTGTTGGGGTTTTCTGTAAAATTGGAGGGCTTTCGTGTAATTTGGAGTCTTGCGGGGGGTTTTCTGCAAGAATTCCCACCGACCCCCACTTCTCTTCTTCTTCTCCCCAATATTTTTCTCTCTCTTCACCCTTACCTCATTTGAACCAGGCTCGGGAGAGAGAGAGAGATCCAGAGAGTGATCCGGGGGAGAGATCGAGAGAGAGAAATCAAGGGGGAGAGAGAGGGAGTGGGAGGAGGAAGAGAGACAGCCGGCGCCGGAGAAGGAGAAGAAGAAAGGAGGAAGAATCGGAAGGAGAGGTGAAACTCACCGGAGAAAAAGGGTAGATCCGGCGGATACCTCGTCGGATTTCGGTTCCTTCTTGGCTCAGGTGAGCTCTTATCTCCTTTCCCCTCCGATCTCTTCTCTTGGCGCGTTTTTCCGGTGATTTTTGGTGGTCATGGCGGTTTTTCGGTGTCGGGTTGTCGGAGACGATGCCGGGGACGGGGTTGGGGGTTTTCCCCTGGTGACTGCAGCGTCGGAGGAAGAACCCCAGCAGTCCAAGGCATCTCTTCGACCCCTTCTTTGGCTTTCTTTTTGGTCGGGAGGCCCCTATTCCTCCATCCCGCCATGTTTTCCGGTGAGGTTCCGGCCGGCCTTTCTCTGGCCATAGTCGTCGACCTCCCTCTAGACCTCGTGCCAGGGACAACTAGTAGCTTCCCTCCTCCTCTGGTAGTTGTCTACCAGGTGCTTGAGCACCCTGGTTTGGAGATCTGACGGAGCTCCGGTGCGAGCTCCGGCGATCTTCCTAGGGAGGATGGCGATGCGGTGCGCGTGCGCAGCTGCTGCCTTGGTGCGCTGGCCAGCACCCTGTGCGCAGCCTTCCGACACCCGTCTTCGTCTTTTTCTGGGTTGTTTCAATCGGTCTTCCTAGCTCTACCTGACCGCTTTCGGTGTTCTTGTGCTTTAGGCGATCGGGTGAGCGGCCGTGAGGGGTTGGAGCAGGGCGTGGACCCCCAGACCTAAGGAGCGCATCGACTGTTCTTTTGAGGTAGGAGTTACCTCTTAGGGATTTGTATGAATTATGCTATGCTGTGTTGCTATGATGATTTACGTGACAGTGTGTTATTGTGTGTGTGTGCACTCTGTTTGAGATGTGTTTATGATGAGTTATGTTCTAGCTGGACTGTGAATTGTTGGGCTGGTTAAGCCCTGTATCTGCTGGATTATACTATGTATGCCATCATGCATGTTATGTTTTCCTTGTGCTGTGATGTCATACTATGAGAAGTTTGGAGTTATATGATGTTATAACATGTTGGGGCTGGCAGAGCCTTATACTTACAATTAAGGGTATGTTATGCTATATAACTACCTGAAAATATGAGCTATGAATGAAGGTTATGCTATGTTATTCTTGTATTGTATGCATTGAGAACTTATGAACTATTATATTTGTGGTTGAATTATGTATCTGATTTATGCATACATGCTAGGATTGTCAGGCTGTCTTAGGACAGGGATTGTGGTTGGGTCTAGTCAGGTCCTATAGCTAGACTAGTCAGAGTCTAGGGGATATGTCGACGAGTTGATGGATGGATTTTGATCTCCGTATGTCGATCAAGGACTTTGACTTGACTCGAGGTTTTGATCTGATTTGATGATCTGATTTGAGGATGTGTTGGACCTATACTAGTATACTGAGGCCTGTATAGAGTCTATAGGGGTCTGGGTGAGCGTTGGCGGCCGGACGCGGTGCTGTGCATGTAAGACTGCCCAGACTAGCCAGACCATTCTAGGATCAGTAAACTAGGATAGGTGGATGTTGTCCTATACTAGTATACTGGGGCCGGGTATAGAGTATAAGGGTATGGGATAGCGTTGGCGGCCGGACGCGGTGCTGTGCATGTAAAACTTACCCATACTAGCCAGACCATACTTGGGCAGTATACTAGGATAGGTGGGTGTACACCAGCGTCCTAGAGTGTGTCAGGTGACTCCTACTGGGCTTTCGAGCTCATTTTCCTTAGATTTTGTTGTGCAGGAGGTGGGCCTGAGACCAGTGCACCACATGGAGGTGGTCAGCGGTGACGAGGCGTCAGTTTTTGTACATGTTGAGTGAGAGTTAGTTTTGTAGTAGGTAGAGGGTTGTGGGTTGTATCCCAATTTCTTTTTGTACTCTACCTTAACTCTCCATTTGTGTATTTGACCCCTGTATATGTGTTGAAAAATCTAGAGAATTGTATATTGTAGTCTCGTGGCTCAACCATGTATTTGATGACTGAAACCCTATGTACTTGAATGAAAAAGAGATGTGAATGTTGTAAATATTAGATGTGTATTCATAGAATGTGTAGTTGTATCTGTTGACAGGTTGAAATAGTGATCTCACGTGCCCGTGCCCAAGGGTCATGCCAAATTTTTTTAGAAATTTTGGGATATTTTATATTAAATTGGGGCGGGGCGTGAAAGGTCCCATAACCCCACCGGACGTCCCAGAACGCAGGCTCCCAGCACTGCGAACTCACAGCAGGACCGTGAACACTACTGGCGGGACAAGGCACCGCTGAGTGGGCACACCCCCACTCAGAGAGTCAAAGACTACCGGACTCCGGCTACACCTCAGGACTCGGCTCGAGGCCGACATGACCTCTAAACATCAAACAACATGTATTCAGGTCATCTAACCCTATCATCGAAATCGACTGAATACTACAAATCGAGTCCTGGACCAAGCTACCCGCAACGGTCCTAGTGCTAAATCCGGACTACCCGAAAGCCCCGGATCGGCAACGCCCTACACAGATGCAACTAATGCACACCTGATACGATGCACCTTCTCAAGGGCTTTCGTACTGGGTCTCTTGCCTTATCTCAGATCCTCTTTAGCCAAATCTATGGCTAGGTTGAGAGATACCTTTAGGGTTTTAGGAGAAGGACCCTAGGTATTCGACGAGGAAGGCGAAGACTAGAGGAGGAGATGGATGAGAAGAGGGATACGTTGCAGCTCCTCTAGGGTTGGCTGGCTTCTCTTGGAGATCCAAGCCTTGGAGAACGTGGTGGAGGGAAGCACGGCAGCCAAGGGGACGTCGGTGATGGGGACGTACACTGTAGATGGCAGCGGTGGATGGTGGCCGACTGGTGGAGAAAGAATCCGGCAGGAGAGAGATGAAGGTGGCTGGTGGATTTCTGTGGAAACTAGGGCTACAGCTACTCCTATATTACTTCTACTCCTAAGATTTATCTCTACTAAATAATTACTCTCATAAATTCGTCCATGCATAATTACAAGCTATGGAGGTCCTTTTATAGAGGCCTCAAGAGAGTTCTACTACAACTAGAGAACTACCTTGCTTTAATCAGCAAGTAACCATACTTTCCTACTAAGACTCAATCATAACTCAAACTTCCTGATTACTAGGACTCTTAATAGGAACTAATAAAGCAAATCATAAAGTGAACTCAAACTAGGAAACTGACTCAATCAAGATAACTACTAACTAGGAAATCATCTAAGTAAGCAAACCAGCTAGGAATAGGATTCCTTTGGCCGGCTGAGCTTAGAACACCCAAAGGGACTTGGGTGCAGCCAACTCCTTGGCGTGGGCCCATCCAAGCAAGGGCGTGGGTCCCTTCTTGGAATGGCTCGGTTCGACCTCGTATCATCTCTCCTCCCTTCGAAATTGGCCTTGTCCTCAAGGCCTGAATGTGATGAGGAAAGAGGGCTCTTCTCTTCTCGAACCGGAGTGATGTGGCTGGACCGCAACTGTTGCTCTGTACTCGGCGGTGAGAATCCTGGTCTGGCCCATGGTGGATCAAATGGTATCCGAAGTGGCGAGTCAGGGAGCCATGCTGCCGGTCTGGAAGAAGGGAACTGAAGCGCCGGTGGATCTGGTGGTCGCTGGAACTCCAAGTAGTAGATGGCAGCTACAGATAGGTGGTTGTGCATAGTCATTGTCGGTCGTCCGTGATCGAAGACTAGATCAACTCGAATCGAGTCCTTCCAAGGTGGAAGTAGACCCAATAGGGCAGCTGAATACAATCGAGTGCAGTTGAGCTTGGATATTTCTCTGCTTTTCTCGAAGGGGATCATCAAGGCTCTGGCTTCAACATCAATCCTCACGGTCAGAGTCGACAAAGTCGTTCTGAAACTTCGAGTGGTGGATGGATGCTGGGCGATGCTCTTGGATTTGATCAGTTGGAAGATGGCAGCCGAATAAGGAGGGTAGCTCCTTGGATAGCTCAGATCAGTTGGGGGATGCCTGATCAACTGAAGATGCGTAGGAAACATCTGGATCTGATCTGGTAGAAGTCTAAAATCAATCTTGATCAAGTCGGATTGGCTGAGCTTGCTTGAACTTGGTGGGCTTGGATCAGATCTGACTTGGTCGGATTTGACTGAATCCAATTGATCCGGACTTAGCTTGAACTGGTCTGGATCTGGGCTTGATCGGATTTGGTTGGTGTAGCCAAATCTGGTTGTGCCTGGATTGAATCTGTCCAAGTATTGTAAGTTGGAGTCTGACTCGATCGAGTGTGGAAGATGGACTCGGACGATCAGGTTCAAACGGTGGTGATTTGACCTGATCTGATTTGATGGTTGAGATCTGTCCAGTGCTTGAAGAAGCTTGGGATTGGATTGAGATCTGGCAGCTGGAGGTGGCCGGAACTCAATTGCTTGTGAGGGAAGCTCGTCGGAGTTTACATCCCATGGGGAAGAGGTAGTGAGAGGATGGGGGTTTGATACGGTTGGCGGATCTGGAGGGGGTTTGGGGTCAGCCTCGGTAAGGATACGGGAAGGGTCAGGAGGTTTAGGGGACGGTCTTTGGTGGCTTGAGAGATCCTTCAGTGGGCCATGGAAGGAGGTTATGGTAGGATCAGGGGCAGGTAGGCAGAGATCCTTCAGTGGGCCATGGAACGATAGAATCTATCGACCAAATGGACGATAAAATATCGACCAAATGAAATGATGGAATCTATCGACCAAAATGGACGATAGAATTTTAACCAAATGGACGATATCGTCCATATGGCACCGTCATTTAAAGGATTATGGACGATTATCGCCCAAAAGTCATAATTGGACATGTTACTCAATTTTATCGTCCAAAAGCAATTAACATGTGTGCCAAATATGGTTAAAAAACACATGCAGGTATGACGTGGACAAGAAACGATAAGTAAGCCAGCATAATCATGACGTATGCAATGAACGAGAATCAACCACGTGTACTCTCCAAACCAGACACGAACGTGGGAGAAGCTGTTACGGAGCAGTTCGCACACGATCTCCTCCTTTCACGCCATCAACCCTCAAGGCGGGAGCAGTTATTCAGTTCCTTAGTATAAATAGCTTCTCTTCTCCACTGTAAACCCCCCCCCCCCTCCCCCGACAATCTGTAACCTGCTCATAAGCATGGCTTTCGTTTCTTTTGTACCTGTAAGTTGATTAATAAAGCTTTCAGTTTGATTAATGGCGTCTCTTATTGCTTTCTTAGTATAATTTCGATAATGTAGTCGTTTTAGTCGTCTTCTCTTCTTTTATTTCTGTTTTGTAGTTTTAGATTAATGGATTTGTTTCCGTTTCTGTTTTTTCTGTCTGTTTCTTTTCCATAGTTCAACTAAGTTAAATTAGTTATAAGTAAGATTAAATTAGTCTTTTAATTACTGTTTTCGTTATTCATGATCATAGGAGTATTTTAAGATTAATTTTAGGTTAAATTAGTCCTTTTATTGCTTTTCTTACAATTTTCTTTACTGTTTTCCATTAGAGTAAGTTATTGCTTTCTTAGATTAAGTTAATTCATAGATTTAAATGCATTTCTTAGATTCAGTAATTTAAGTTGATCTTTATGCTTTATTTAATTTCGTAGTTTTAGATAACTTGAAGCTTTTCGTAAGTTAATCTTGATAATTAGATTATTTAATTAGGTCTAATCTAGATTTTCATATTACTTGACATCTCTGGTTCATTAATTTGAAAGAGTAGAACTAAACTGCAATCGTTTGATACTTAAGTGTGGAATAGGATTTTGACTTTGACTATTTGACCGGTCAACGGTCGGATTTCCTCTCTAACATTTTTTGGCACGCCCGGTGGGACCTGTGTCAAGTCTTTATGGAAGTCGGTCAAGTTGGACCAGACGGAATGGTCATCACTAGGACTGGGTTTGACACCAATAGTGGTAGTGGAAACGTCGTCAATCAGGGCGATGGCCAACAAAGTCCAATTACGGTCGAGGAAGAACCTGTTCTTTTTCCACCTCTCGACCAATCACATATTCCTCCACCTGTTCCCCCACCACACATAGAATATCGAGATAGGGTGGTGTATCGCTCTGTCGAGCGGGGGAACTCATCGGCCAGAGTTGGCCTAGATCCAGGAAATATAACGTCAAATACAGCCCAAAATATGGTCGACGAAGCTTTACATGCTAACAACCAGCAAATGGCAAGTCATATTGCCACTGCTCTAAGGCCTTTTATTGACACTATGCAGACTTTTATAAACGCAACTTTGTCTCAGGCAAACCCTGGATCAAATGTTGCTAGGCCTGCCATGTCTGCAATCCCTATCGGCCAAAACCCCACCCAAAACAATCGTCCATTTCCGCCCAATACGGTCATGGGACCTGGTGGTAACAACGGTTTTGTTCTTTTACAAAATCCAATGCATAGCCAAAACCGTGTCGGCCAAAATAGCTAAGTTGGCCAAACTAGTACAACCCATTATCGGGCATCGATGAACAATGATAATAATCTAAGACCAAATTTAATTGGTCAAACATCTGGGTTGTTTCCATCGCCAACACAAATACCTCATAATAATGAGGTGTTAACTCCAGGGGCAATACCAAACAATGGTGTCCCTCCTCTTCAAGGAGTTCAAGGTGGTGTTATGCCTCCTGTACAGGGAGTGCCTAATAATGGAATTCCTTTAGGTCAGGGTATACCAGTAGGTGGAATGCCTTTGGTTATGGGCGAGAACATTCCTCAAAACATTCCCCAGAATGTTCCTCCTAATGGCCAGAACTTCATTTACCCAAATAATGGCCAGAACTTCGTTTACCCAAATAATGGCCAAAACATGGTTTACCCGAACAATGGCCAAAACCTTGTTTACCCAAACAATGTCCAAAACCATGTTAACCTAAACAATGGTCAAAATGTTTTCCAAAATAATGGCCAAAATATCGGCCAAAATAATAATTTGGATGCTCAAGGCCAGGGGTTTCCACAAAATAACTATGGGCAATTAGGTGGTCAAGTTAATCGGCCAGTAGGCAATAATTTTTATAATCAAAGAATGGCCGATGGACAACGCATGGGTGATATCCCCTATCAGAATAATTATCGACCATATGAGGCACCTATGTATTATGCACGACCACAAAACGAACAGTACGACCAAGTGTACAACAACCCTCTTTATAATCAGGCCGATGCTCTACGTGAACAAGTTGCCGAGATTCTACAAGAGCAAATAGGTTTAGGACGACCAGCTACTCGTCCAACTTATAGGAAGCCTTATCCCGATTGGGTTGACCAAATGCATCCGTTTCCTAGGAACTATAGAGTTCCAGAGTTTACTATGTTCTCTGGGGTAGATGAGATATCGACCATTGAACATATAGGGAAGTTCTCCATGCAATGTGGAGACGTGAGCGATTTTGTCAAACTTAGACTATTCCCTAACTCTTTATCCGGGGTAGCTTATTCATGGTTCATTAAGCTATCGCCCAACTCTATTCAAAATTGGCAGCAAATGGAACATGCGTTCCATTCTCAATTTTATAAATCAGAACCGGAAATCACAATGGCCGATTTAGCTCAACTTAGACAACGGCCAGATGAGAATGCTGAATCATTTTTACAAAGATTTAAAAGAGCGAGAAGTAGATGTTTTATTCCTTTGCCTGAAAGGGAATTTGTAAAAATCGCTCAAAGTGGATTAGCCTTTGAAATTAAGAAGAAGTTTCAAGACAGAGATTTTATTGACCTATTTCAACTGCAGACTAGCGCAATACGTTATGAGCAATTGTTGAGGGAAGAAGATCAAATGAAATCCTCTTCCAAGGGAACTTATTATAGAGATACTAACTATGAGATAAACCAAGTTAGTGAAGTAGATGAAGAAAACTACAATATGAACGATGTTTGTTTGGCCGAGCTCCTTAAAGGAAAACTTTACATATGTAAAGCTCTTGCCAAACTTGAGCGAGAACTTAAGGGTAAAGAAGTAATTAGAGACGGTAAACGTCCAATGCGGAAGTTTTCTTTTGATGTTTCAAAGCCTGATCAAATCTTTGATCAATTACTCAAAGATAAACAAGTTAAATTAAAAGATGGACATGCTATGCCAAGCCTTGATGAGATCAAGGGCAAAAGATATTATAAGTAGCATAATGCTTGGTCGCATCACACTAACCAATGTTTGGTTTTCCGTAATGTTTTGCAGGATGCGATTGATTCCGGTAGGATTGGTTTCCCAGTCAAACACATGGGAGTTGATGCAAATCCTTTCCCTAAGGCTGCTCCAGTGGGGATGGTGCTGACTGACGTGGCGAACTTCAAATTGCCAAAATTCAAGATCGTCATCGATGAAACTGAGGACGACAATCATCCAGACGTCTTCGCAAGACTTGGTCAAGACAAAGGAAAGGAACCTGCCATTCCACATGTCTGCCCAAGATGCCATTGGGATCTCAGTCGCCCGATGACACCTTTCTCCGGGACCAAGTTTCCTCATTCACAGTCAAGGCAGTGGAACCGAGTTAAGCCTCATGTGTACCCAAAAAGTTTTATGCCTCAGCCTTACAAGCCAGAGCGATGGTACAACTACAATTGCTATACTCGTCGCTCAGTCCCTGTGGAGGAGATGACAAGGACTCAGTACCGTCGCCACCAGAAGAAATATGGCCAGATGATGAAGGCCAAGCAAGCCCAGGAAACCAACCCAAGTCAGGATGAGGAGGTTGAGTACATTGAAGAAGATGTTGCTGTTCCCAATCCAACAGAATCTTCAAAAAGCAAGTTCCATCGTTCAAATAAGGATGATGATGATGAGACTGGAGCAAGCCAAGTGATCAGATTCGGAACACTCCCGTCAGTCATCGTCAACAATTACATTCTACCAAGTCGCCTTGGACAACAATGTCCAATTGAAAGCGATTCTGATATATCAGATATGGCCGATGGTGAATCGTCAGCCACGCTGGTCGAGGAAAATGCGGACACATCGGCCACCTTGGTCGATGAAATGGAGAATTCACCCCCAGTAAACTTAGTGCTTGACCAAGAGGATGAGTATGTAGAAGTAGAAGAAAAAATCGATGTTGGTGAAGAAGCTTGGAGGAGGAATATATCTACAGAACAACTGTTAAGGCAGTTGTATGAGGAAGGAAATCCAGCAGTTAGACCAGGTGGCCAGCCAAGTGGCCGATATGATTATCTCCGGGTTTATGGAGACGTCAAAGTGAAGCGTCTTGTGAAAAAGACGGAAGTTGTCGCCCATCATACCATCAACATCAACCACAATTGTTCCGACTGGTTGGGGAGATGAAGAACAAGAGCCCATGGTCGAAGATGTTGAATGGGTAGAGATAGAAGTGCCCATTAAAGTTAATGAGGAAGCAGCGAGAAGAAACATCTCCCAGAAGAAGCTATTGATGGATCTCTACAGGGCAGGCAATCCAGCCATGAGTATTCAGGGCCAACCAAGTGGAAAGTTTGACTACTTGGTTTGCTATGGTGATCCCATTGTGAAGAAATGGGTTCCCAAGTCTGAGGTAGTCAAATATATGCCGCAAGCTAGTGAAGTGCCAATCGTTCCAACTGGTTGGGACATGGAAGAAACAGAGACACAGAAGGAACAAGATAAGGAGGATCAGAAGTGGCCATCATGGGATGGTCAAGAGAATCCAGAGGTCGTTCAAGTTGCAGCTAAGGCAAAGGGGAAAGCAGTTGCCCGTCAAACTCAGTCATCGACCAGTTCGTGCAAAGAAGGTCTTCAAGATCAAGATAAGGCTGTGTTTGAACGACCGCCAGAGGCGATGACTCGCCATTTACGGCCTTTACACATCAAGGCCGAGATTAATGGAATCCCAGTAAGCAGAGTTCTGATTGATACCGGTGCTGCAGTAAATGTCATCCCAGCTAAAATGATGAAGAAGCTGCGAAAGACTGACAATGATCTTATCCCCACGGATATCACGCTCACGGGATTCAGTGGAGTTCCAGCCCCAGCAAAAGGAATTCTCCCATTGGACATAAAAGTTGGAAGTGTCACAAGAACGACAGCGTTCTTTGTCATGGACTCATCGACCAGCTATAATGTGCTGCTTGGTCGAGACTGGATTCATGCCAGTCAGTGTGTTCCGTCATCTCTTCATCAGTGTTTATTCTTATGGAACGACGAAGGAAATGTAGAGTCAGTTATGGCCGATAACATGCCATACAGTATGGACACGCATGCTTTGGAGGCATCTTTCTATGATTGCAATTATGGGCCTTTGCAATTCCTTCAGTTTGAAGACACACTCAAAGTGGTATCTGAGAATGGAGTTATGCTAAAAGAGCGTGTAGCAGAACTGTTTGATCCGGCAAGACCAACCTCAGTGGTCTTCGCACCTAAAGCTGGCCGATCACCGGCCACCAGTCAGAAATGATGAGTTCAGACTCTGAAAGAAATCAGGCCGCTGTAACGGCCTTAAAAGCCAAGCTAATGGCTTATCAAGTGGAAGCGTTCGCTGCACAAGAAGAGAATGACTTAGATTGTTTAAAAGAGATTCCCCAAGAAGAAGAGGAAGAAGTCCCCTATGGCAAACGTGGAAATATGCAAGCTCAAGACCCATTGGAAGAAATCGACCTTGGTGATGGCACAGAGCATCGCCCAACCTTCATTAGTAAACTTATCGCCCAAGAGGTAAGGAACGAACTCATTGCCATCTTGCGTTCATATAGAGATTGCTTTGCATGGGATTATAAAGAAATGCCTGGTTTAGATAGGAATATTGTAGAGCATGAGCTTCCTACTCGACCAAATTTCAGACCATATAAGCAGGCGCCTAGACGTTTTGCTCCTAACATAATCCCAGAAGTAAAGAAAGAAATTGAACGATTATTAAATGCAAACTTTATTAGAACGGCCAGATATGTAGAGTGGCTTTCTAATATAGTGCCAGTTAAGAAGAAAAATGGCAAACTTAGAGTTTGTATAGATTTTAGAAATTTAAACTTGGCTACACCCAAAGATGAGTACCCTATGCCATCGGTCGATAATTTGGTTGATTCCACCGCTGGGCACGAAATATATTCATTTATGGATGGATATTCTGGTTATAATCAAATTTATATTGCCGATAATGATGTTCATAAAACGGCATTTAGATGTCCAGGATCACTTGGAAGTTATGAGTGGGTTGTTATGCCCTTTGGTCTAAAAAACGCTGGTGCTACTTATCAGCGAGCAATGAACTTGATTTTTCATGATATGATTGGCCATTTTATTGAAGTCTATGTCGATGACATTGTAGTAAAATCACCAATCATGGCCGATCACTTTTCGCAGTTAATCAAAACCTTTGAGAGAATGAGGGAATATAATTTAAAGTTGAATCCCTTGAAATGTGCCTTTGGTGTGCAAGCAGGGAATTTCCTTGGGTTTCTCGTCCATCAGCGAGGAATAGAACTTGACCAAAACAAAGCAAAGTCTATATTAGAGGCTAGCCCTCCAAAGACTAAGAAAGAACTGCAAAAGTTTCTTGGTCAAGTAAATTTCTTAAGACGATTTATTGCTAACTGTGCAGGTAAAACTCAAGAGTTTTCATCGCTCTTAAGATTAAAGAATGAAGACGACTTCGTCTGGGAAGAGCGACATCAACAAGCCTTTGAGCGCTTGAAGCAATGTTTATCAACGCCACCAGTTATGGCGCCGCCAAGGTTGGGACAACCCATGAAGCTTTATATCGCTGCAGCAGACCGGTCAATAGGCGGTCTCTTGGCGCAAGAAGGAAAAGATGGATCTGAGAGAGCAGTGTACTATCTAAGTAGACAATTGTTATCTTATGAACAAAAGTACTCGGCCATAGAAAAGTTGTGCCTGGCCTTGTATTTTATGTGTACCAAGCTTCGAGCTTATTTAAAACATGTAACAGTCTACTTGATATCTAAGTTCAATGTATTGAAATTCTTGTTTTCTCGGCCAATTTTGCACCAACGTATTGGTTATTGGGTTTTAACATTGGCTGAATTTGATATTCAATTTGTGTCTCAAAAGGCTATTAAGGGCCAGGCATTGGCCGATTTTTTAGCTGACTATCCTTGTGTAGATATACCAAAGGAGTTAGAGCGAGAAATTAACAACGTATCGCTCACCCCATGGACGATGTACTTTGATGGTTCTAAAACTATCAACGGAGCTGGCCTAGGAATCACAATCCTATCGCCCATTGGGCGCAAATATAAATTTGCGTATACTTTATCGCAACTATGTACTAACAATCAGGCTGAGTATGAAGCTCTAATTATCGGCCTAGAAATTTTGTTAGACTTAGGAGTATCCAATGCGCAAATCAAAGGTGATTCACAATTAGTGATAAATCATATCCTTGGACGTTATAAATGACAGAGCGATATCTTAATTCCATTTCATCAAATCGCTCTAATGCTGTTAAATCGTTTTAATGATTTTGAATTACTTTTCGTTCCACGATTGCAGAACGATGAGGCTAATACCCTCGCCCAAATAGCGTCAGGCTATAAAGTGTTAAAGCACTTGGGGGGCACGAACGATTTCCGTTCTGGTATAACACAATCTGCACTAGAGCGATATCATCGGCCAAATGAGGTAAGTCAAATCAATAGCCAACCAGATTGGCGGACCCCAATCGTCGATTTCTTAAAAAATCCATCGCTTAAGGTCGATAGAAAAATCCATCTTAAAGCGATACATTATTTTCTACAAAACGACGTTTTATATAAACGTCGGCCAGATGGAGTCTTATTGCGATGTTTGCATCCTGATGAGGCCAAATTGACAATGGCCGAAATACATAATGGTGTTTGTGGAGCACATCAATCTGGCATCAAAATGCGCTGGCTAATAATGCGCAGTGGCTTTTATTGGCCGCGCATGGGGGAGGAGTGTGCTATATATGCCAAAGGATGTGAGGCATGCCAAAGACATGGTCCATTACAGCGAGCTCCAGCAAGTGAATTATCGATCATCGTTAAACCTTGGCCATTCAGATGTTGGGCGATAGACATTATAGGGAAAATTTATCATCCATCATCCATGTTGCACAAGTTTGTAATTGTGGCGACAGATTACTTTACCAAATGGGTAGAAGCGATCCCATTAAAAAATGTTTCTGATGATCAAGTAATAAATTTCATTTGGGAAAACATCATATGTAGATTTGGCATTCCACAAACAATTGTGTCCGATCAAGGGACAATGTTTGTAAGTTCTAGGGTAAAGAATTTTTTAGCTGAGTATAAAATTAATATGGCCAATTCTACACCCTATTACGCCCAATCTAATGGGCAAGCTGAGGCATCCAACAAAACCATCAAGTCAATCATAAGAAAGATGATGGACGACAACCCAAGGCAATGGCATGAAGGTTTACTAAGAGCGTTATGGGCACATAGAACTACACCTAAGTCTAGTACTAAGGTTACGCCTTATCAATTAGTTTATGGTCAAGAGGCAGTAATACCTGCTGAGATAAATGTTCTATCGCCCAGAGTTATGGAACAAGATCGCTCAACTAGTGAAGAGTATGAAGATGCATTAATGTATAATCTTTTAGAACTCGATGAACAACGAGCTATTGCTTTAGAAAATATAGAGGCGCAAAAGTTAAAAGTGGCCGATATCTACAATAAAAGAATAGTATCAAAAGAATTCCAAGAAGGAGATCTAGTTTGGAAAACGATCCTACCTTTAGATCGTAATGATCCCAAATATGGAAAGTGGTCGCCTAACTGGGAAGGACCATACTTAGTTGATCAAGTATTTCCAAATGGATCATATCAACTGCGGAATATTGACGGTGGGTTGCATCGATCAATGATAAATGGTCGGTACATTAAGAAATATTACCCATCAATGGAATAAAAGGCATAGAAGAAAAACGTCCTTAAAATATGGACGATAGCAATTAACAAAATACGTACTTGAAATTTGGACGAGAGCAATTAACAAATATGTTCATTACAAAATATCGGCCAAAGTGTAGCATCAGTACAAGATTTTATCGTTCATATCAGACAAGGAAAAGTTATCTCTTCAAAGAGAGATTTTGAGATAAAAGAG
The DNA here is from genome assembly GCA_963920575.1 of Narthecium ossifragum. Classification (NCBI taxonomy): domain Eukaryota; kingdom Viridiplantae; phylum Streptophyta; class Magnoliopsida; order Dioscoreales; family Nartheciaceae; genus Narthecium; species Narthecium ossifragum. The sequence goes on along the minus strand of OY986975.1, from coordinate 18,193,136 downwards.
CAATCTTTTCACGGACTGCCCTAAAACGTTGTTTATTCTTCACAAGCTCACCCTTCAACTCGACTTGGCGATCTTTTGAAGAATTCGCCTCCAAACCGACATACTCTTGCATCATTTGGTTGCCTTCCTCAGCCAGTTGAGTAGTTTCGCGAAGGAGATAGTTCTTTTTAGTAGTACACTGGGCGATTTTTTCCTCTAATTCTTTCATTTGGTTCTGGTAACCAAGGATCTCTGATTCTGTTTCGCCAATCTCATCAGTATTTTTCTGAAGTTGTTTGACACGATTGCTGATGACGTCTTTGATATGGGTACGCCGCTCTTGACGTTCCCCTATAAGAACTATCTCATTCATCAAGTTGTTTCTCTCAGCAGTTAGACTCTCAATCTTGATCTTGATGTTGTGGATATCGTCCATATCACTAGACGAAAACCCTAAGATTGTTGGATCCACAGAAAGAAAGGGTGTTATAGCTTGGTCCAGTGCTTCGCTATCTGATCTGGTGAGATCTTCTTCAGGTAGCTTGTCCAAAACTACAAGATATTGAGATAAGGCTCGCCTGAACTCTTCATGTTGACTCCCTTGTGCAACTTCAGGATCAACAACCGTTTTCTTGGCAGTCACTATAGAATGCCAGGAATCCGAGAAAGCCTGGACAATATTCATTAAATGGGCGAGATCGCCCTGAAAAGAACAAGTATTCAGTAATATTTAACACTAAATGATCGACAGAATCAAATTGAGCGATGAATACCTGTGAAGAGGTAGAGCTGGATGGATGAGCAGTGGGAGTAACAAAAGATGAAGTTGAAGCCTTCATCGTAGAGGGAGCAGCTGTAGGACTTTTAATAGTCGCCCTTGTGTGAACATCAATAGTTGATGTTGGAACATGAGAAGTGGGCGATATAATATCGGCCATTACTGGTTCAGGGACACCGCGACGAGGTTTTGAGGATGCAGGTAATGCCTCTGTTGATGAGACAACTGGAGAAGCAGCGATGCCCGGCTTAGCAGTTTTGGCCGAGAGATCTTCAACTTGAGTTGGAGCAGCTGAGATATTAGGAGAAGCTGATACAGAAGATAAACTCGCATTACCAAGGTCTCGTAAAAAACTATACGGACCATGAACGAGTTTTCTACCAGTTAATGACAAACCTGGTTTAAATGGAGTCATATTCAAGACATCAAAGATATTGTTATCGTCTTCATCTTCATCTTCTCGACCAGAATTTTGGCCGACATAATTTGCTTCCTCGATTCCTAAAAGGGTTTAAACATTAGAGAATGGTCGATAAATCGATCATTAATAAAATAAAAGTTATCTATACTTTTATATTCTTTTGGGCGAGTCGTTTGAATCTACCACCAGAACGTACTTGCGCCTTGGCTTTTGAGGAAGATTTGGCCGAGGAATTTGGAGGCACACTCTCATCACCACGATCAGGAGAAGTTGGAGGATGTTCCTCGATCATTCGTGATGGAGATGTATCAACCACAACCTCAAAAACTTTGGGTGTAGGTCGAGAAGGAGACAAAGAATACAAGGAGCTCGGAGTACTGGAGCCCACTTCTACAGCAGTTCTGAAGATATAAAAGTCTAAGTATCAAACGAAGAATACAAGTGTAATAGGAAAGGAAAACGTTATGATACTTACTTATCATGAGCAGATTGACTGCTTCGATGACTGCTGCCAGGAGAATCAACCTTTTCCTCTGCAATTGGCCGAGAAGATGATTGATCTTTTTGAGAGGAAGATGGTTGAGGTTGGACGATAGTTTTTCCTTTACTACGTCTCTTTGTGAGTGGTTCATCATCCTCATCGTCAGAATTTATCGATCGAGGAGATGATTTATTTTTTGGAGAAGAAGATGGTTGAGATTGGACGACGGTTTTTCCTTTACCGCGCTTCTTTTTAGGTGGCGCATCGCCTTCATCGTCTGAACCTATCGATCATATTGTATTAGATGAAGAAAGGATATAAAAAAATCAAGGAGAACGATGGAGATATACCTTTCGTCTTTCGTTTGCTTGGTCGATGACTAGCAGCCACTTGCTTTTGTCTTCTCTTCTCCCTTGGAGGAATGAACTTTTCAAAAACCAAGTCCTTGTCAGTAAAGAAAATACGTTCATCGACCATTTCTTTCCAGCTATCCGTGATACTAGCTTCAATCTCGCTAGTAGGCTCAAAAGATCTAAGCCTAAACCTTTTAATGAGGAGCAATTCTCTTTTATCCACATAAATTATCCGCTCCATTTCTGAGAAAACACATCGTCCTCTAGCGACGATATTGAAACTGAAGTATGGTGGCACAGGCCAAGATTGTTTATGGCCAAATTGGCGAGCAGCAAAATTGGGAGCATAAACTTCTACTCCACATTTATTATTCGCCTTGCCCCAAGCCGTATCAAAATGAAGGTCACGGCCGATAAGAAAACGGGCCCAAGCCAATATTTTATCATCAGACTCTAAGTCTGAAGAAAGATCAAGCAAAGGCTTAATGGACGAGGGGTGAGACTCAGGATTGAATGGACGATAAGAAGAAAAAGTGGACAAAGTATAGAAATAATTGAACGCCTGTTGAAAGGACTTGGGAATAGAAGATGAAGAAAGATACAGATGACCTTGAGTTCTGGCCGATGACGATGAAGGTGGCATGTGAAGATCAGGGAAGTAAGCTCTGAGCCATAATTGGACGAGCCACAAAGGACCAAATCCCATCAAACCACCCCCTTCTCTCAACTGCTCAAGGACGAGATACATTTCTTGATAAATGGCCGACAAAATAAAAGGAGCAAGAGAAAAAACTTGTTTGCCTGAAGAAAGATCCCGAACGAGAGGAATGTACCCCTTGACAGGTTTTTTGGCAGGAAGGCAAAGGACAAATTTACAAAGCCAATAGTAAATGAACGCTAATCGTTCAAGAGAGTTTGGAGGACCATCACTCTCAGATAACTTGGCATAGTAATTAATGAAAAGGCTATAGTTCTTATCGGCCTCAAAAACGATTTCTTTCTTGGGTACGTCCATATTGGCCGATACAGAAGTACCAAGTGGAGTTAAGCCAGTTAAGAGCGATATGTCCAATACAGTAATAGTGAGCGAACCAAAAGGGAAGACAAAATTGTTATATTCTGTCGACCAAAAGAGAAGCGATGAAATAAGCAAATTAGAATCTTGAAGAGGAACCCTGGTGCTCAAGTCCAAGAAATCTAAGATACCCGCCTCAGAAAAAATTGACTTAGTTTCAGAATGGCTAATCATCCTATTATACCATTTGACAAACGTGTCATCAACCAATGGCCATGAGATGATAGGGTTTTTTGAAGAAAGGGAAGAGAGATTTAGGGTTTCAGAAAAGGGCAAATCGACAGAAGTAGGAAAAGAATGAACAAGAAAAGCTTCCTCGGCACCAAGGGAAGGAATACTCTCAGGATCGAAGCAAGGACCCAAAATACATAACTGAGAGTTAGGATCACCTTCCCAGACCAAATAACCACTCCTGATGTCATCTGACTTCATATTCTCATTGAAATCTCTCCCAGCGGACATCACCTCCTTCTGCACAGCGTTGTCAACTTTGATCTCACGCACCATGATGACGAACGAGTATAGATGTCGGAGTTAAGAGGAAAAGAACAAAGAACCGCCGCACAGGTAGGTGAAGAGCAATAAAACCCTAGGAGACTTGAAGAAGAAGATAGGCGAAGAAAGTTCTTTTCTGGCTGAAGGAAGGAATTTAAATAAAGAGTTTTTTGTCGTTACTTGCCAGAAGGTTTAAATGCCGGATCCCAAAAGATTTGGATAGAGAAAAGAAACGGCGCAGCGGTTCATTTTCCTAAACATCCGCCATGATTAAATTTGAAAACCTAGGCAAAGCGGTCAAATCTCGGATGATGCGGTCACCTCGTCATCAAAGTGTCTCCTCGATTACCGCATGGGGGGCAAAATGTTAGCCAAAATAATGGCTAAATCATAAATGGCGGACACGTAAGCAAAAGGCAATTTTAAATGGACGATAACTTCATAATCTTATCGACCAGATGAAACCTATCGACCAAATGAACGATAGAATCTATCGACCAAATGGACGATAAAATATCGACCAAATGAAACGATGGAATCTATCGACCAAAATGGACGATAGAATTTTAACCAAATGGACGATATCGTCCATATGGCACCGTCATTTAAAGGATTATGGACGATTATCGCCCAAAAGTCATAATTGGACATGTTACTCAATTTTATCGTCCAAAAGCAATTAACACGTGTGCCAAATATGATTAAAAAACACATGCAGGTATGACGTGGACAAGAAACGATAAGTAAGCCAGCATAATCATGACGTATGCAATGAACGAGAATCAACCACGTGTACTCTCCAAACCAGACACGAACGTGGGAGAAGCTGTTACGGAGCAGTTCGCATACGATCTCCTCCTTTCACGCCATCAACCCTCAAGGCGGGAGCAGTTATTCAGTTCCTTAGTATAAATAGCTTCTCTTCTCCACTGTAAACCCCCCCCCCCCCCGACAATCTGTAACCTGCTCATAAGCATGGCTTTCGTTTCTTTTGTACCTGTAAGTTGATTAATAAAGCTTTCAGTTTGATTAATGGCGTCTCTTATTGCTTTCTTAGTATAATTTCGATAATGTAGTCGTTTTAGTCGTCTTCTCTTCTTTTATTTCTGTTTTGTAGTTTTAGATTAATGGATTTGTTTCCGTTTCTGTTTTTTCTGTCTGTTTCTTTTCCATAGTTCAACTAAGTTAAATTAGTTATAAGTAAGATTAAATTAGTCTTTTAATTACTGTTTTCGTTATTCATGATCATAGGAGTATTTTAAGATTAATTTTAGGTTTAATTAGTCCTTTTATTGCTTTTCTTACAGTTTTCTTTACTGTTTTCCATTAGAGTAAGTTATTGCTTTCTTAGATTAAGTTAATCCATAGATTTAAATGCATTTCTTAGATTCAGTAATTTAAGTTGATCTTTATGCTTTATTTAATTTCGTAGTTTTAGATAACTTGAAGCTTTTCGTAAGTTAATCTTGATAATTAGATTATTTAATTAGGTCTAATCTAGATTTCCATATTACTTGACATCTCTGGTTCATTAATTTGAAAGAGTAGAACTAAACTGCAATCGTTTGATACTTAAGTGTGGAATAGGATTTTGACTTTGACTATTTGACCGGTCAACGGTCGGATTTCCTCTCTAACATTTAGGACTAGTACTCACCTGTGCCCCTGGCACAGTTTTTAGTTATTATTAATATAAAATTTTAACAAACTCCCTGTAGTTTGTTTGGTTAGACGGGTTGACCCGTAGGTGGTCCAGGGTTCGAAGGTTGGTCATAGCTTTTTGTTCCCTGCCACTATAAAACATAGCCAATAAAATATAAAATAAAATATTATAAGTCTAACTTAGGGTATATAAAATAAATATAAGTCTTTGCATATTGTATATAATAATATTAATAGAACTTAGGTTGATATGAATTAATGCAGGTTTATATAAAGTAAACTTAGAGAATATATAAAAAAAACTTAGGGGATATGAATTAATGCAGGTTAATCATTATTGCTCCTTATAAGGTTGATTAGAAGGATAATTTTTTATATAATCAGATTTCAAAGATAATTTTATAAACGCAAAGATCCTCATAGATATATTTGTAATTAACACGTGCAAGAGAGAAAGATCAACTGTAACTTTCAAATGCCTACATGGGCCCACGTGTCAGGTAGCTGTTAAGTGGCCCATCAAAACCCTAGCCCACGCCTGAAAGGTCCCTCACTGCCTCCCTCAAGCCACCACCACAAGTAGTAATAATGCAAATCATTTTTCTTCCATAATGGTGCGATGTCACCGTCGTGAGACGCTGATGAGGAGTGTACGACGACCACGTGCTAAATGGTGCATTGCTGCTCAGCCACATCCCCAAATGGCTCACAGTCATTGAACGGATGTCTGATTGAAGCAGACATCTTATCACTTCCTTGAACCTTTCTGATACGTGCGTAACACTTTAATAATTGGCACGTTTGCTTTCCGTGAAGTGGCCGAAAATCACTGTAGCCAAGGCTGTCACTTCTTATTTTGACTTCCGGCCTTTTTGACCTGAAGTCATTTGAAGTGACATTTGAAGTAGCATTTGAAGTGAAAAATAATATTAATGATATTATACTGTAATAAAATATCAATATAAGTAGGTCTCACATGTCACGTATCACCTCGTGATTGATCCACGCCATCCAAAATAATATTATTTCTAATAATTTAATTTTAAAGTTATTAAAGTATTAATATTTTAAGTTTAAAATATTATTTTAATGTTTTAATTTTAAGATTTTAAGTGACAAATAATGTTAATAATATCATTAATATTATACAGTAATAAAATATTAATATAATTAGGTCTCACATATCACGTATCACCTCGTGATTGATCCACGTCATCCAAAATAATATTATTTCTAATAATTTAATTTAAAAGTTATTAAATTATTAATATTTTAAGATTAAAATATTGTTTTAATGTATTAATTTTAATATTTTAAGTGGCAAATAATGTTAATAATATCATACTGTAATAAAATATTAATATAAATGGATCCCACATGTCACGTGGCACCTTGTGATTGATCCACGTCATCTAAAATAGTATTATTTTTTAATATTTTAATATAGGGAAATTATTAAAATATTAAATAGTTGGGGGTGACCATATTCCACTTCAAACATCAACCAAACACCAAAACTCAGAAACCCCCCATAAGTCACTTCACTTCACTTCATTTCACTCCTCAGAAATCACTTCACTTCACTTCATTTCACTCCTAAGAAATCACTTCACTTCAGCTCACTTCTCAGCAATCAAACAGGCCCAATGTTAATAAAATATCTAGAGTGGTGATATACGTACCACTGGGTGGGTGTGGATTCTCCACACCCTCTAACTGGAACACACTCACCAGCTCCCCCCCCCCCCCCCCCCCCCCTCTTTTACTCTATCTCTCTCTCTCATTTAACATTATATATATATATATTAAATATAAGTAGAATATATATGATAAGTATATGTTATATAAGTGGAATATATATATGAAAAATATATATGTACATATTTATTATACTTATGTATATATATCTAAAATAAATGTACATACATATACGTCCCACCTACATATAGATTTATATGTAGGTGTGTATTTATGTATAAATCTATAAATACACACCTACATATACGTCCCACCTACATTTAAATCTATAAATACACACCTACATATATATTTATAAATACACACCTACATATAGATTTACATTTTATGTATATATATACATATAGAATATAGATTTACATATATACATACCTTCATGTTAATTTATATATAAATAACACATATTTATACATTCATACAAAATAACATACATATATATGTTTTTATATAAATGATAATATAAATAACATATATGTAAATGCGCATATAAATAGCATTTGTATATATGTTATTTATATATTCATCCATACATACCTATATAAATATATTTACATAAATAGTAATATCTATTATATAAAATCCCCAAAACATCCCCTTAACAACCCAAAACCCCCAAACATCCCTCTTTACCCGTTGGGATTGCACCATGTGGCTGGATTTGATCCCACCACGTGGGTGTGGAGATTTCCCACCCTAATGGGTGGGACTCAAATCATTTTCCAAATATCTATTATCAATCTTCTGACGAGTTAGAACTGGTCATGCATGATTCCCCTTGATTTTATTTATGTAATTAATATCTAATCTATAATTTAATCAATCTAATGTAATTAATTTTATATAATATCTGTTTTAATCTAACTGAATCATTTATTAATCAAATTCGATTTTTATAATCGAATCATCCATTAATTAGAGAAAACTATAACTAATTAAATTCAGTAGTGGGGGTAGATGACTACCCCTTGAAGATGGCTACCAAGTTCACCTATAGTATATATATATATATATAACTTTTTTTTTAATAGATAATTGGTGTTTACATCAATTTTGTGGAACTTGTTGACTGGTACACCACTATTATTAGATTTAAGATGTAAGCACCATTTGATGTCAGTTATGGACAATTAAGCTTGGTTATGTATTTCTGATGACCTTTTTACCCCTATCATAACCCACACTCTGATATCAACTTCAACACCATCGTCCCCTCCCCCTCCCCTCCTCTCCCCGCCCCGTCCTTGTCCCCCTCCTCCTCTACCCGTCCCTGCCCTCTCTCCGTCGCTCTCCCCCTCCCCTCCCCGTCCCTCTCCCCCTCCTACTCCTCCTCTCCCCGTCCCTCTCCCCTCCCCGTCCCTCTCCCCCTCCTCCTCCTCCTCCTCCTCCTCCTCTCCCCCTCCCTACCCCCTCCCCGCCCTCTCCCCCTCCCCTCCCCCGCCCGAGGTCCTCTCTCCCTCCTCGACCCCTGCAACTCCGTCGCCGTGATCAACAAGTGTGCCACCTCCGATCCGTCGTCGCAAGACCTCAACGCCTCCGATCCGTCGTCGTAGTGCCTCAATGCCTCCGATCCGTCATCGTCGGAGGTCTTCGTGGCAGACGACGCTGTCTACGTCTCTCCTCTCTAGCGGATCTCTCCTTTGGCAACAAGCCACCCAAGGCACCGTCTTGCCCGGGCCAGCCCTCCATGGCTCAACCGTTCCAACTTCCGTCACCCCAGAATCGTCCATCGATCATCATCTACACCGTCTCGCTCAAGGTGATCCACACCAAGCTCAGCGACTTCCTGTCCAGAGACTCACTGGCGCCGACTCTACCTTCGACCCCTCCGACCCCACCCTCCTCTCCGCCAACACCCTCTCCCCCGCCGCCCTGCTAGCCACCATCGAGAAGTCAGTACACCCCCCCGTCGATGGCGACAGGCGGGTCGACATGATGTTCGACCAAATTGAGATGAGCATGGGCGGCATCGCCCTTCGTTGTGGTATGAGTAGATCAGCAGTGTCTCGCCGGTGTCGAGGGTGGCGTTAGACAGGAAGGATTTGTTCCATGTTTCACGGTCGGCGTCGCGTAGGAGAACTGTTGTGTTGTCGGGTTGTTGCATGTGGATGATGTATATCTGTAGTCCACCGACATTGCCTTCTTGGCCGTCGACGAAGATGGCTGGGATCTCGGCGGGACTAGCAACAAGCAAATATAATGGTGTCATGTGCATTAGATCAAGGTGTTCTTCGGTGATGAGAAAAGAGAAAAGAGAATACTGGAATGCAACTGTGAAAGTAGTGGACTAGATCACCAAGAAGAGAAATGAGAAATGAGAAATGAGAAATGAGAAATGAGAAAAGAGAAAAGAGAATTCTTGAATGCAATACATTCACTCATTATTCTCTTTTATGGGTTTTCTCTTTTTTACGGATTGAATACTGCAATCGATTCATGAACATCATTGAAAAAATTTAAGAAAGAATACTCATGAACATTTAATGAACATTAGCGTCAAAATGTAAAGAGAATAATGCAATCCATTCGTGAATATCAGTGAAAAAGAGAAAAGAGAATATTTATGAACACCAAACCCATTCATGAACATCAGTGAAAACAAGAAAAGAGAATAGTAGAAAAGAGAAAAGAGAATATTGAAAAAGAGAAAAGAGAATACACCAAATCCATTCGTGAACATTAGTGAAAAGGAGAAAAGAGAATAGTGAAAAATGAAAAAGAGAATAGTGAAAAAGATAAAAGAGAATACTCATGAACACCAAACCCATTCATGAATATCAGTGAAAAAGAGAAAAGAGAATAGTGAAAAGAGAAAAGAGAATAGTGAAAAGAGAAAAGAGAATACACCAAACCCACTCGTGAACATTAGTGGAAAATAGAAAAGAGAATAGTGAAAAAGAGAAAAGAGAATACTCATGAACACCAAACCCATTCGTACACCAAACCCACTCGTGAACATTAGTGGAAAATAGAAAAGAGAATAGTGAAAAAGAGAAAAGAGAATACTCATGAACACCAAACCCATTCGTGAAGATCAGTGGAAAATAGAAAAGAGAATAGTGAAAAAGAGAAGAAAATACTCATGAACACCAAACCCATTCGTGAACATCAGTGAAAAAGAGAAAAGAGAATAGTGAAAAAGAGAAAAGAGAATACACCAAACCCACTCGTGAACATGAGTGAAAATAGAAAAGTGAATAGTGAAAAAGAGAAAAGAGAATACTCATGAACACCAAACTCTTTTGTGAACATCAATGAAAAAGAGAAAAGAGAATAGTGAAAAAGAGAAAAGAGAATACACCAAACCCACTCGTGAATATTAGTGAAAAATAGAAAAGAGAATAGTGAAAAAGAAAATGAGAGAATTCTGTGTTGAATATGAGGTGGAGAGGGTAGTTGCATGAGGGGTACCAATAAAGAGTTGAATGATGTAACTCCCCCTCTCTTGCTGGATGATGGGACGGATGCTGCTTCTATCCATGGGTTGCTGCTCCGCAATGCTAGATTCGAGCCAGCGGATGTCTGACTATGGGAAGCGGAGGAGCTGCCGGTGACGTTCCACGGTGGTGAGGTTGGCTTGGTAGAGAAGGGATTCAGGGCTATCCCAATGGAGAAGCTTGAGGCTGAATCCAACAGCGGAGTTCGCCGATGCTAACGCATGAGCATGGTGGAGAAGTGCTGAAAGAATGCTAATGCTGATCAGGAGGACCTCTATTTTGTGTGTTAGTTTTCGTGTGGGGTTGGGTTCCGGCGCCGCCACCGCCGCCGATCCCTTGTCTTCATGTCATCTTCCTCTTCTATCCCCTCTCATCGCCGGCAAAAATTAGGCCGCTTGCGACGTCGGATTTGAGAGAGGAGCTGGTGATAGTAATGGAGAAAAGGGAATGAGAGAAGGGTATATGTGTATGTTGTGGTGTAAAATGGTGTTAAGGACCCAAATCTTATGCTTAGTGTTTTTTTTAACGGGATAAGTTTAGTTTATAGTGCTGGAGCCCCTTCCCCCTTTTTTTTATCCATGTTCTTATCCCTTAAACTTTACGTAAGCACTGATTCCTACCATAATTAATTATGCATGCCAAGCATGCAATTAATAAGTATTCATTCAAGAATCTTGAATAGAAGAAGATCACGCCAAATTGCAAAGCATGCATATGGTTGACCCAGAAACGAGTTATTTTTTAAAAAAATTCACTTGTTTTTCGATTTAGCAATCGATAGACACTTTTGTGTTTGTTTATAAAACATGTCAAATCTATAAATTCAGGATCAAAATACCCCTGACCAACTCTCTCATCATTTAATCCCACTTGACACAAGTACGAGAGAGAGAAAGGAGAGAGATCTCTCTACATTAAGATGTGACATTGCCTATCTTCTTTTCTTATATGAATTCCTTCATTATTTTAGAAGAAGAGAATGGAGGTATTTCATTTTTTTGGGTTTTAGTGCACTTAAATTTAGTGTTTAAGTCGTATTGGATATGACGAGTTAGAATCAGTCATGCATGATTCCCCTTGATTTAATTTATATAATCAATATGTAATCTATAATTTATTAATCAATCTAATGTAATCAATTTTATATCATATATGTATTAATCTAACTGAATCATGTACTAATCAAATTTGATTTTTATAATCGAATCATCCATTAATTAAATTCAGTGGAGAAAACTATAACTAATTAAATTCAGTTGTAGGGTAGGTGATTACTCATGAAAGATGGCTCCCAAGTTCACCTAGAGAGGCATCGAGCCGGAGGGGAGGAGCAGGAGATGAGGACGAAAGGGAGGGGGTGGAGATGGGAGCAGGAGGCGAAGGGAGCGGTGGGGGTGGTGGAGAGGGCAGTGGAGATGATGGATTGGGCTCTACAAATATTTCATGGCGCTCTTCCTCACGCTTTACGTAAAATATGACATAAGATGTGTAGTAAAATCTCAAAACTATCAATTACCGGTATGGTATAGTATGAATGAATTAAGTGAAAGTAGAAATCAGCCATTAATGATGGATGAATTAATGTATTTTTTACTTTTGAGAATGTTTTAAGCAAGCTAGGTATGGGATTTGCTGGTGTCAAAACGTGACAACTTTCGGAGTTTTGGATCCGGATAAGAAAAAAAGTAACTTTGTGCGCTATATTATAATCAAAATTTTCTTTCAACTCCCTTAATTGAGCCAAAGGCTTGGGATCAACATTATTATATAGGGCATCTCATACTTATGGTCATGAAAACTTAATAAATTACATATGTACTTCTATATTTTTTTTATATTATATATATATATATATCCGCAAACATAAAAAAAATTCACGACATACCCTCAGTCCTCACGTCATTAAAAAAGTCCTATATAACGATCATTTTGCACTTATTCATATTTATTAGGATTTAACACATAAGTATAATTTTATATCTTCTTTTAACGCCGTGAGGACCGACGCTATGTTCAGAATTTTTCAACATTTAAAGGGTTTAAAAATATAATATAGAAGAACGTGGAATACATATGTAATTTAACTAATTTTTAGAGACACATGTATAAAAAATTCTATTATTATTGTGGTAGTGGATGACAGTGATAAATGTCTGTTTCAGTCAGACATGAGTGTGCCATTTGGGTGAGCAGTAATGCAGTAATGTCCCCCCAACCAACCCCCCCCCCCCTCCAAAACCCCTCTAGCGTCTCAGGACGGGCCCTCGGCCCTCGGGCTTATCCAACAGCCCCCTACAAGACCGATATGTTTGGTTATTTGTACCATATGTTTGGTTGGCGTCGGCGGAAGCACCTGGTCAGATGTAGCAATCACACATCAGCAATCGTGCGAGAAGGGGGGGGCTGGATTTTGGAGCTTTTGTATTTTAGTCCCTCCGAAATGCACTTTTTTCGGATTAATACCTTTGTCTTGTTTTTTGCAACTTAATATTGGAAAACCCCATCTTATCCCTCACTTAACCCATGCTCATATGACACCACATACATGCCATGCCCTGCCACATGACGTGGCATGGCATGTATGTTATAATAATAACAAAAAATACCTGGTTGTTTATGACAGCCGTCTGAATGTCCGGCCGGATATCATCTTGCCCGAGATCACCCGGCCCGGCATCCCCCTTCATGATCACATCCTCCTTTTCTTGACTCTGACTCCGAGGTGTTCTCCTTCTTCTTGCAACTGATCCTTCGAATGAGGGCGCCGCTTTCTCCTTCTCCAAAACATCCTCTCGGAAGGACACACTCCGCGGTGTCTTCATGATTGAAGGTGTCCGTGACTTCGCTTTGAGTCTTTCAATTTCTTGTTCGGCTTCAGCGAGTCGCACATTCGTTGCCGCCAATTTCAATCTCAATTTATTGTTCTGGATGTTCATCGTCCTCACAGCATCGTCCTGGGCTACAATTGTGAGGGCCCGTCCCTCATACCTGACTCGACCACGTGGGTCGAGAGGCGGTTTCCTGTTGGTTTGGTTCCGCGTCTGGCACGATCAGGCAATCGTGTGGCGGTTTTGGACCCCGGGGGCATTTTAGTAAATATGCCCTCTGGTGGTCGGTTTCACACCCGCGTTCCACACACTGACTTTGATTGATGTATGTGTTTGATTAGAATCCCTAGGGTGCGTCCGATCGGAGGATCGGAGCTCGATCGGGAAAGATCGATTTGGACGGCTGAGATAGTTTTGAAATTTCTATATAAGGCATGTCTCTTTCTCTCTTTCCTTCTCTCCTTCACCTGTCGTTCTCTTCCCTTCTCTCTCTCTCCTTCGGCTGAGGTAGGGTTTGGAGATTGGGCTTTCGGAGCTTGGATCTTGGCGGCTCGGCTGGTGGCACGCGTGGAGGAGCTCCCCTACTTGCTCAAGTAGGTGTTTCTACCTCGATCCTTGGATCGGGTTCTCCTAGGATAGGTTTTATGTGCTTTCGCTGTAGGAATACATGTTAGAATGGTTTGTAACTCTTTGTATGTGTAGCATAACTCAGTTCTTGTATTCCTACGTTGAGATTTTGGTATTTGAACGGTTAGTTTCCGTATTATCGCCATTTTGTCGGTTTTTGTCCATTTGGACCTAGATAAGAGATTTAACCATCGAAAACTGGATTTCTTCACTCCATTAGCTTCCCCTTTGCTAAATATACTTGCTTGTAAGATTTCATCCTATTTCAATTTGATTTGATACTTCAAATCCAAAGAAATGGATTTTCGGCACTGTTCTGATGAACTGTGTCAAGGCTCGACGGTCAATCGGTGCATCGACCGTCAAGTGTAGTTTTACCCTTTCTGGGCCTGACGGTCGACCGTCGCATCGACCGTCGGGCTCTGTCGGGATTTTGGGCTCCCACGGTCGATGGATCGATCGACCGTGGGATCTCCTCCTTTTCGCCTTTTACCTGACGGTCGACCGTCGCATCGACCGTCAGGCGCTGTTTGGTTTTGGACTTCTCAGGGTCGATGGATGGATCGACCGTCGCCCTTGGTTTTCTTCGCATGGGTCTCACGGTCGATCGCCGGATCGACCGTGGCATCGTCCGTGGCCTCACGGTCGATCCCCGGATCGACCGTAGCATCGTCCGTGACCCTTTGAACTTGTTTTTCTGGTATTTCTTGGATGGTTTAGAAGGGGGATTAGTATCTAAACATGTTGAGGAACATGTAAGGGGGATTTGATGAGGTTTTCAAAGGATTTCCATTTGGTTTGAGATTGATTCAGATGTTCTTTCCTTTTTAGAAAACCTATGGTTCTACTTGCAATTAACATATGATTGATTGTAGTTAAATGCTCAGTTGATTGCTTAGCCATTAGCTAGCTATGAGTGCTAGCTAATGAGGAATTGTGGAACCTTAGCCTCTTGCCGGCGAGTGCCGAGGGCTATTGTATATCTGTTGAACTTTTAGCTGTTGATGTGGCATGTAGAGACATCTAGGATAGATGTTTGCCTAGGCTCATGCATTGTATGAATTAGAGGCATTTGAGGTTAGGCGGACGATGGCTTAGGTCGCCGATCCGAGGCTCTCGGGTAGCTCGGATCTAGCCTTAGGACCGTGGATGGGTAGTAAGGAGTAGGGTGTGATTGTTGATCAAGTCTCATGTCTTTGAGGATTTACGCTAGTTGACTTTGATCGGTGTTTGATGTTTAGAGGTCGTGTTGTCTTCCAAAGTCAAGTGCTAAGGATGGACGTTGATGCGTTCCCGACATGGTTCCCCAAGGCTTGGTATTCCAGCTTGGGTAAGGGTGATCATGCATGTTACTGTTCCTTGGCCTCCTGGTAACTTGTTCAGGAGAGAGGTTTCATGACAGGAGCCATTGGGACATCAACTGGGTTATGGGACCCGTGGCATCCGTTAGACTTGAGCTGGGGGACAATACTGTTGTTGTTTTCCTCCCTTCAGTGTGCCATAGAGTAGAACCCTACTGAGCTTATCGCTCACTCCTACCCGGGCTGCGTTTGCAGGTGCAGGCGGCAGTTCTTCTTCGGTGGAGCCGGCAGGATCGGCTTTCGGCGGCGCGAGTACTTCCAGAGGCGCTTGAGGTTGCTAGAGGATGATCTGTTGTTCCCTTTTTGATATGTATCTATATGTTGTAAACATCCTGGAAAACCTTTGGGATTTTGTATAAATATGTATATTGGAACTTAGACATTGTACAACTTGACGACATATTATGATTAAATCTGTTTAGCCTCTGGAATATAATTGTTTAAATTATTCGTCTTTTCCGCTTTGTACCGCGCCGGTTGATGATGAATAGTGTTAGTTTCCTCACGCCTCGTCCTGGATGGGTTTTCTGGGTCGGGGTGTGACAACAATCCTCCGAGTCAATATATCGACGTCCGATCTTAGCTGGAGACAAGAGTGGGGAAAAAAAATGTTAAGTGCGCACGAAAAATACTTGTCAAACAACACGAGTATAATAAGACACAAACACGCGTATTACTAAAAGTAAAGACACGCACAATAGATCAAAAAGACGCGTATTTATACTAATAAACACGTGTGTTATAGCTAATAAAGACGCGTATTAGTAATATTAAACACAAGTATGATAGATCAAAACTACGCGTACTTATACTAATAAACACGAGTATGATAGCTCTAAAACAGGCATATTTTGAGTAAAAAACACGAGTATATTAGATTTTCATGCATAAAAACTTAATAGTTACCGAGTATCACACGTAATTAAATCTAACGACGAGTAATATCGATTATAACGACGTACCTCAGCCAGCTTAGTCTCAATTCTTGGGCTGGCATGGGCATTCTCGGTCGACCGCGGCATGGTCATGAATTGAACACACCTAGGGGGTGCGTCTTCACGAGAGGACAGTGCATCAGAAGTCCCAGCCACCGTTGTATGTCTTCGTGATTGCTCGGCTTGCGTGGAATGCCTCAGATACAAGGTACATTCCACATCGATGTAGACAAGCTGGAAATTATAGAAAACCAACAGTTGGTTAGTAGACATTCCAAACTAGACGGCCATAAAGAAATCCGAACAATATTTTAGCTCGACATTACCCGTGTAGTCGTTCCTTGCATAACAGTGTCGGTGAGGTTCTTTCTCCTCACCAGCTGTACATGACCCCACCTTATCATGCGTGGGATACTGTCCGCGACGGTTGGTGCCCTGTAACCGGTAATCTCATAATACCATATGAGCAGAACAGCAGTGCACCTGCAGACATAAGTACATGCCCTTTTACTAATCTCACTCGTCTTTGACTCCGGTAAGCCCTTGTTCATCCCGACTTAATCCTTTTAATTTTAATTTTTTAATTTTTTTTTTTTTTTGGCACAAGGCGGTGTGTTCTCCTCTCATCTATTGTGGAAAAAATAAATACCATTATTTTCGTCCCCGTATCCTACATAATTTTTTGCGCTAAGAAATGTAGCATTCACACGCGTACTTTTTGTTCTTTCTAAGTGTCTTTTTGGTGTTTTCTATGCGCTCTTGTTTATATGCGTACTTATGGTTGTTTCTACACGTACTTATAGTTATTTCTACGCGTTGTAAAGGTCTTTTATACGCGCTATTTACTAGTTTTTACACGTACTTTTTCTCTTTTAAGTAATACGCGTGTAGGACGTGCAAGAACTAGACTAAGTACGAGTAGGAGCTATATTAAGTACGCGCAAAAACTACATTAAGTACGGGTATAAAATACAGTAAGTACGCGTAGGAATGACATTAAGTACGCATAATAACTACATTAAGTACGCGTAAGAAAGTGCGCGCGGGTTACCTTTTTACCCTTCCTCCTCCGGTGTTAGGGCATTGAGCGATATCTCAGGACGCGCAAGAACTACACTAAGTACGAGTAGGAGCTATATTAAGTACGTCCAAGAACTACATTAAGTACGCATAGGTACTACATTAAGTACGCGTAGAACTGACACCGAAAACAAAAGAAGAAGAAAGACCTAAGTTTTCCAAATAGGGAAACTTTAGACATGACCACCATGGAGATAGAGAGCTAATTAGAGACAAAATCAGATAGTATACCACTGCTACCTCTCTCTCTCTCTCTCTCTATCTCTCTCTCTCTACATGAGGGAGCTGTTAACAAGGCCATGCCAAGAAGAACCAACCCCAACCCAGTAATTATCTCTGCCTGAATCCAAACCCATGTTCCCATGATCTCCATTTGGCTGCCACTAGAGGTTCATGGCCACCTTGCTCTCCTCTCCACCTAAACCCTTGCCAGACCATGGCTAGTTGCAGGTGTAGCAGTTGTTGTAGTACTTGCTGCACAAGCATTGCCTAAACCTGATCCACGGTGTTAGGGCATTGAGCGTTATTATTATAACATACATGCCATGCCACGTCATGTGGCAGGGCATGGCATGTATGTGGTGTCATATGGGCATGGGTTAAGTGAGGGGCAAGATGGGGTTTTCCATGTCCAGGGGTATTAAGTTGCAAAAAAAAACAAGACAAATGTATTAAATCAGAAGAAGTGAACTTTGGGGTACTAAAATGCAAAAACTTCCCGGATTTTATTATTAAGTCAAAAGACGTATACTAATCACCCTACTGGAAGCGATTGATGTATTCAAAATAATTAATGATGATTATTTCATCTCTGAGTTTCCTTTGCAATTAAAGAGTTTCAGAGTTCAACTCTGTGGTTATAAGTTGATAAGTCAAGCAAATCCTATTCGCTTCCGCGCATCATGTATGGTTTCCTCCTACAGGATTATGATATATCCGAACTTGCATGTTCTAGAGATATCAGGAATTAAATTAGTTGAGAGTGCCTTTTCCATTTTCCACATACAAGGCAAGACATGCGTTATCTTTTCCAAATAGTGGGTGAGCTATGATCATGTTCCAAATAGTGGGTGAGCTATGATCATGATGTTCCAAATAGTGGGTGAAACTGGAAGCTGATCGAAATGAGAAATAACAAGACATGGGCACAGAGAAATCATATAGGGAGAATACATGCATAATATTTACTAGACCATCTAAGAAAGATGGATCATTACATAAACACAAAGTTGGATTATTCCACTAGAAACACACACACACACACAAAAGGTGCATTATTTAGGAGGTCCAACTTTAAGCCTAGATATGCTATTCAAAGCATACATAGTAGCGCACGTCCTCAAGCCACAGAAACAGGCACAGAAGTCATGGTGTCCTCAGGCCAGTTAAATGCTCTTTCATGGTGAACTTCTGAAAATGTATTCAAAGAGAATGATGAGAACAATATATTTTAATTAGGGATATATATATATATATATATATATATATATATATATATATATATTCTAGATTAATGAATGAAAAACTTAATTACCGTGAGTTTCAGATTGTGGCAGCATGACATATTCAGGGCAGGATGATGAGCTGCTTCCAGAGGTCACCGGGCAATCCATAGGCTGCAATGAAAAATGGTAAGAAAGATCTTAATTAATTATATAAATAATGATTGTGGGTTTCTTCTTTTATATATGAGGTGCAATTAAACTTAATTACGTACTCTGCTAATTAACTCGATCGATCTCTTAGAAAAAAAAGAAGATTGACAATATATAATTACCTTAAGGGATTTGTTAAAGCACAAATGAACTTCCCTCAGATTAGCATCACTGCAAAGTAGTTCGATCGATGCTCCTGTAGAAGATTCAATAGCAGTAGCTATCTGTTTTAGACTGTATGTCTGAGCATTTGTGGGCACAACACCTGCTTTGTACAAGATGTTCTGAAGAATACAAACATTTTTAATTAGCTAATGATATGTATAATCCTTTTTTTAGTCTGTTTTAAGGAATATATAATAGCTACTACTGATTATAATTTACCGAAACATCATATTTGAAGAAGATTTGAAGAGCCGTGGCGAAGTAGCTGTGCTGTCCTTTGATTGTTGGGTAAGCACATCTTCCATGTTTTTCTGAATATATGAGAATTAACGATTAATATAAAGATGTAGAAAACAGGAAAAATGTTCATCTTAATTCTTTATGCATGGTTTCACTGAAATCTCAAGTAATGTGGCTTAATTAAAGAGGCTGAGAGAGAAAGAGTAGTAGTAGTAGTACCCCACTATGTATGAAGTCCCAAATGATCACCAAAGGAAAATATTTGAGGAGGCCGGGGAAGCACATGAAGTAGGAACTTGTTAGTATAACTTGTGAATTAAAGGATAATTAATTCGATGAGTTGTGAATTAATTCATACTTCATAGGCAAAAAAGTGGCCGGTCTTTCCATCGCAAAATTTTCTATCCTCGCAGCTGAATGCTGGCCAGTAGTGCCTCAAAGCTGGAAGCAAGTTTTTTATCTATATGCATATTTACATATAATTAATATGCAACAAAACGAAACAATTAAGACGTCCAAAATTTAGTTATATAAGAAAACCAATAATTAAACTCATGACTAATTTGTCAAATATTACATGCAAAGAAAGATGAGAATTTTTACAACCTTTGATTGATCGTAGGACGGACCTGGGCAGCATGTTGGATAGGTTCCATCATTGTAGTCTGGCCAAAATCCATCTGTAACAAGTGCATAATAATAGCTATGTTATCAAGTTAATTAGCTTCTTAGTTATTAATTAAGATTCTTGATGATCGAAGGGCTTTTAGTTGAAATATGATCACTTACGGATGGCGAATCCTTCTGTAGGAGGAGAGCTGCGAGAGCATGACGGAAAAACTCATTAGGGTTTTTCTTTATGATCATATATAATAGCAGGAGTTCAAATATTACAAGAGGAAAGTAGACAGGCAGACAGCGTGAGTAAACGAAACATGACTATGACTTTGTACGGTCTATACTTTTATTTGTATTTGTTTCTTTGTCATTTTTTAAATTCAATACTCACGTGAAAACACATATGATTAAACTGTTCAAAAGAATATATATTCTGTTACCCAATAAGGTATACCTGTCACACGCAAGCATAAATATTAATTATCATGTGTACTTCATTGAAGTAAAATTAAGAAGAGCTCAGTTATATGTGTGTAGCTACCGGCAGCAAGCGTTTTGAGAGCAACACTTTTTGTTGCCACGGCAGACGGAACCGCTCCAGGAGAGAGCCAGCTTTAAAAAATCGAACTCCGGCTGGTCAGCCGCGCTGATCAGTCCCGGGCCAGAAATTCTAGCCTGGGAGAGGGGGAGGGCGATGAAGGCGAGGAGGAGAGAGAGGAGGGTAGTAGCCATGGCCATTGCTATGTAGAGCTATGTCAGTACTACCGGTGGTGTGCGTGGAGAGCTCAAAGGTGGTGCATGGTTATTTATAGAAGAAGTTCAGTGATAGCTGATAAGAGAGAAGCAAGGAGCTGGAGGTTTGACTGGCCCACAATTTATTTATTATTATCGATGCAATCAATAAACAGTGCATATATGGTGTAGACCGTAGACGTGTGCGGTGGAGGAGAAGCTTGGTACTGTTGTTTGATGGTTGATTGATTTGGCTTGGCTCGATCAAATAATTCATGCCATCCTGCGTCACGCCGCGTAATTCGGAACAAGATGCCGCATATTCTACCCAACATGGCAACATGTTCTTATCTCATCACCTGGTCTGAATGCGTGGGACACGTAACGACGTGGCAGGTCGGTGGTGGAATGTTTTCACCGAATGATACCCCAAACAAGGCTTTTGGCTGTTCCATATCCGTTCACTGTTTTTTTTTTTTTTTTTTTTGGGACAACTCTCGTTCGCTGTATAATAACATCGTGGATTTTTTTCGATCTCATACCCCAAAGATCGCAAAATTGATACCCTTCTCTGTTTTTTACAATATGATATCCCACAGTCACTGAAATTACCATCATGTCCTCATTTTTCACCGTTGCAGCACACATGCATACCGTGTCACATGATGCTGGACCAGATCCAGATCCAGACCTGACCGAGTCCGATCCGGAGCAGCTCCCTAGGCGATCCGGACGCGTTCGAACTCCATCCGTCCGACTCAGATCTCCGTACGACCGCGACCGTCGGATGGGCATAAACTTTCGACCACGATATCCGATCGGGGCGTGCGACCAGTTGAAACGACCGGCTCGACGAGCCCGTCAAGATTCATGGGAGATTGAAGATCTCTCCATGACCTTGACCTCCAAATCTCCATATTCCTTTTCTTTTGGCTTAAAATCCCGTTTTAGTGAAAAACTTTCCTTTTTAGGCAGTTTATCGATCTTTCTATTTTTAGCAAGTTTCATATTTCTAGTCGAATTTCTCCTCTTTGAATTCCGGGTTTAGTTACTTGGATTAGGTTAATTCATGTTTGAGTCCATGTATGAGTTGGTCTAGTCTCTCCTTAAACATATAAAAGGAGGTTTTAGGGTTTGTAACAAACAATTTTGATGAATGAGAATTATAGTTTGTTTTCTCCTGTTGAGAAATCTGATTATCTCTCCCATAGAGAGGTTCACGTTTACCCTGCACCAGAGTGGTACCAGAGCCATCCGAGTTTCCTGGGAAGAGGAATCATGCCTCGAACCAGAGCCGCACGTGCTCGACGGCCGCCTAGCGTATCTCCACCTCCGCCTAGAAGACGTGGTCGGCTTCCTGTCGACGACGGCCCTCCCCTGCGGGAACAAGGGGTCTTGCAAGCGACCATTGTGGATCTGCAACGACAAGTGGCCGCACTCCAACTCCAGCTTCAGCAACAGAACCGTGACGACGTGGCAGGACGGTGGTGGAATTTTTTCGCCAAATGATACCCCAAACAAGGCTTTTGGCGGTTCCATATCCGTTCACTATTTTTTTTTTTTGGAACAACTCTCGTTCCCTATATTATCAACATCGTGGATTTTTTTCCATCTCATACCCTAAAGATCGCAAAATTGATACCCCTTCATTGTTTTTTACAATCTGATATCCCTCAGTCACTGAAATTACCATCATGCCCTCAGTTTTCACCATCGCAGCATACATGCATATCGTGCCACATGACGTGACATGGCATGGATAGTTAAAAAATAATAAAAATACCATTGTTGCTTCGGAAGTCACCGACGATATTAATTCCCCGCCACGTAGCAAGCAGCGATATGCGACTGCGTACGGCGATCTCAACATTAAATGCGTGAGAATACCCACCGTGCGCTCGCATTAAATTCGTCTTTTAACTACGCGTAGAAATTTGCGCACGTAGTTAACAAACGCGCATAAAAAACTAACATCATACGCATATATGATTTTCCACGCGTGGTTATCACTATACGCACGTACAAAGTATGCTAATATCGTACGAAAACAATACTCGCATTTATCGAAAGTCATGGGGGACATTAATTACCCCACACGTGGCAAGCACCGATTAGCCAACCGGTACGACGGTGTCAGCCGATGTCAATTCGAAACGTCGTGTTAGATAAATACGCATAAAAAATTATTTGTACGCGCCTTTTCAAATCCGCATACTCACCGTTTCAAAGCGGAGATCGAGAGATTGAGAGAGATCGCAGTAGAAAAAATGGGTTTCCGAGTTCCTCCCCCTTCGATTTTCATTTCCATGCGTGGTTATAACTATACACGCGTAGGAAGTATGCTAATGTTGCACGAAAACAATACTCGTGTTTTTCGAAAGTCACAGGGGACATGAATTAACCCACACGTGACACGCACCGATTAGCCAACTGGTACGGTGGTGACACCACCGACCTTTCGTTTCGAATGGACGTCGGCAGTGGCGGAACCAGGATGAGACTTATGGGGGGGTGAAATCTAAAACAATACTTGTGTTTATCGAAAGTCACGGGGGACATTAATTACCCCACACGTGGCAAGCACCGATTTGCCAACCGGTACGACGGTATCAGCTGACGTCAATTCGAAACATTGCGTCGGATAAATACGCATAAAAAATGATTTGTATGCACCTTTTCAAATCCGCATACTCACCATTTCAAAGCGAAGATCAAGAGATTGAGAGAGATCGTAGTAGAGAAAAAGGGTTTCCGAGTTCCTCCCCTTCGATTTCATTTCCACGCGTGATTATAAACTGTACGCGCGTAGGAAGTATGCTAATGTCACACGAAAACAATACTCATGTTTTTCGAAAGTCACAGGGGACATAAATTAGCCCACATGTGATCACCGATTTGCCAACCGGAACGGTGGTGACACCGCCAACCTTTCATTTCGAATGGACGTCGGCAATGGCGGAACCAGGATGAGACTTAGGGGGGGGCAAAATCTAAAACAAAATGACCAAATTTTTTTCGAGGGAAGGGGCGTCAGCACCATAAAATAGACTTATCATATTAAAAAAACACTAATAATAAGATTTGGGGCCTTAACGTACACCATCTACCACTTCAAAAGACACTTATGCCCCCCCTCCTATAACAGCCTCCAAAAACCTACGCCCTCCTCTCACTCCTCCTCTCTCCTTACTTCATCACCATCACCCATCCGCCTCCTCTTGCTCCTTCACCACCTCTCTCCTTCAAACACCATGAACGCCCTCCTCTCGCTCCTCAACTTCTCCTTCAAACGCCATGAACGCACCTTAGAAGCTATTTTAAGCAGGGGGCCTTGTCGATGGATCCGCATCGCCCTAAGAAGAATCGCTACGATCGCGGCCGCGGGGAGAACGACACGACAGTCAAGAAGATGCGACCGTCGCCAACTATCCTTTGATCACTGAAGCTTATCCACGATCTAATAAACACAGACAAGAAACCTCGTTGACAATGCCATCACGACCGCAACCGTCGTCCTCCATCGCGCAACATGGGCGTTCTTCGAGGGTCCCTTCTCCCCTGTCAAAGAGGTCTCCCCTAACAAGTTCGCCGTCGTCAGGGCTAGATCTCCAAGCCACCGTTGTCCTCCAGTCATGGGATGCAAGAAGCGGCTGTCGGAATCCACATTGAAAAGAGAAAAGAGAAAACAATAAAAAATGATTT